>PVJI01029934.1:0-14749 GCA_004026765.1 Micronycteris hirsuta | reverse complement strand
ATAATGGAGGAAGATTTACAGGGAACCAATAGGGAAAAAAAGGAAGCTGGGACTCAAACCAATGGGGTGGACCAGAAGGAAGAAACAAGAATTCAAAAAAATGAGGAGGGACTCAGGAACCTCAGAGACATTTGTAAACAACCCAACATCCGGATCATAGGGCTGCCAGAAGGACAAGAGGAACACCAAGAAATTGAACATATTTTTGAACAGATAATGAACGAGAACTTCCCAAATCTGGCAAAGGAAATAGGCTTCCTGGAAGTCCAAGAAGCTCAGAGAACCCCAAAGAATTGGGACCCAAAGAGGAACACACCAAGGCACATCATAATTACATTACCCAAGATTAAAAATAAGGAAAGAATCTTACAAGCAGCAAGAGAAAAGGAGACAGTTACCTACAAAGGAATTCCCATAAGACTGTCAGCGGATTTCTCAAAGGAGACCTTCTAAGTAAGAAGGGGCTGGAGAGAAATATTTCAAATCCTGAAAAGCAAGGACCTACAACCAAGAATAATCTATCCAGCAAAACTGTCATTTAGAATGGAAGGGCAGATAAAGTGCTTCTCAGATAAGGTCAAGTTCAAGGAGTACATCATCACACAGCCTTTACTATATGAAATGTTAAGGGGTTTTATATAAGGAATTATGAGAGAAGGCACCGAGGCCAGATCAGCTACCGGGGAACTCAGACCAGCCACAGCCAAGATGCTTGTGAGGTAAGCAAGCAAAATACAACCAGAGAAACAAATTATAACCAGAGACATTGAATTTTAGAACAATCTGGCAGTAACCAGAGGGGAGGGGGAAGGGGAGAAGGGGGACAAGGGTATTCAGGTACTGCTATAAAGGACACATGGACAAAACCAAGGGGGGGGGTGGAAGCAAGGGAGGGAGGTGGGTTTGCCTGGGGTTGGGGGTGTGGGGTAAATGCAGACAACTGTAAGTGAACAACAATAAAATAATTTTTAAAAAAATCATTTTTGTAAAGCACATAGCATGGTGCTTCTGTTAGTAATGCAGAGCTTTAATAATAGACTTCCAGCTTTTTGGCCTCTTACACAGGGGTACAGCTGGTCCTAACACCATGCATTTTTATGCTACATTTATGGACATCTCTAGTGTCAGTTTTGTCCCCATTCAAGATCTGTGCAGTCAAAGATTCACTATTGCCTCAATATAAGTGCCTAAGGGATACTTTGGCCCTTAGTATTTGAATTAGCTTTGTTAGGCCAATTTTTAATTGGGTGAATTTATTTTGTGTTTCTGTCTATATTCTTCTATTACGAAGTACTTAGACCAGGAATTTTAGGTCTTAGAATAATAAAAGAGATTTAAGCTGATTCCAATATTATCTGTACCTTTGGAAGCTAGAGCAGAGTTTTAAGAGATGGCTTGAACCATAAGATGATGGAATAAGAAAATGAGAACATGAAGGATGTTTGACCCACTGCCAAATATTCCAGGAAAGACTTGCCTCTTCCACCTTGCTGTACTAAATAACTGGGTGCTGCAAGCACAAAGGCAATTGCAGGAAACACAGGAAGACAAGTTGGATTTAACCTGGGAAATTTTTCTCAAGGCCTTTACTGGGCCTGTGTGGCCATTTTTCCCTCCCTCCATCATCTCTGCCCCCTCTACTAACATCTTGCCTTACTTATACTTCCTGGCCTCCAGCTGTCCCAGATCCAGCCTTTCTCTCCTCCTAGTGTTATGACCCTGTCAGTCAACATCAGGCTCAAAGGAAAAGGCCACGTGGCTATAAATTATGCCCCAAGAGGGAGGTCATTTATCATTCACATTACCTTAAGTAAATCAAGGCTGGAAAGGTGATGTTTGTATTACCAAAATTCTTCCCTCTCCCCCACCCTCCTGTAACCTTTCACAGATTTGATTCTTGGAGACAAACTTTGAGAGGATTGGTTTGGACATGAAATTAATAAAAGCAAATATGGGGAGCCAGGCTGGGCTCTGTGAAAGGAGACAGTTTGTAAACTTCCTTGCTATATATAGAGTATACTTCAAGGTGCCTCATGCTGAGGTAGATTTTGTACTTTAAAAGAGTGCTTATGATGGAGGTGGCCAAACATCAAATATATTGTCCTTCTAGAGAGAAAATATCCAAGTGTAACCTTGTTATTGGTTATTTAAGTAACTTATCCTTTTAAGAGATTTATCATTGATGAGATGCTCCTGGCTCTGAACAGTGAATAAGGTAGGGTTGGCCCTTTCAATCAAAAGCTTTGGCATAGTATTCCAGTCTTCTGCACTGATAAGTCTATTGATATCTGACAATCAGCATATGGAAAGAGACCTAGACTGGGATTTAGAGACCTGAGTTCTAGTCTATTCTCCACTAGCTATGTGATATGGGGACAATCACATCTCTTCTCTGGGCCTTAGTTGTGTAGATAAGTACGTGACCTTTAAGAGTACTTCTAACTCCATGATAACAGAGTATGTATCTCACAATGTTGCTTCTTTCTAGATATTTTAACCGAACTGCTAGTCTTCTCAATACTTTCCACCTCTCTATGTTTTTAGAATCTCCAATGTGATGTAGTACTCACCGTAGTGGATACATTGTATTCTAGGATGGTCCCTAAATGGTACTTTCACAGTCCTTATATTCAGATCTTCTTTTGCCACTTATGTTGACATGTCCAAAGAATATTTTCAAATCTGCCATTTTGATTTGACCTTCTTTTCTTTCCAATGTGGATATGAATAGTAAGTGGATGAATCCTTAAAAAAAACAAAGCAAGATAAAAGCCAGCCTGCTAAAATTGTGACAAACATTTTACAGTGCCATTATGAAGGCATCTGTTCCACAGTGGTGTTCTTTTAGGTCTTGGAAAGGACTGTTGTCAATGGTGGAGGTTAGAATCAGTGTTACTGCTTGATTAAACTGAAGAAGATCAAGTGGGGATTTATCCAGAGATGCAGACTGCTCCACTACCAACTATTAAAGTAACTAGTCTCTTGTTCTTAGTTCTTTATTTTAATCTTTGTCATTATTGTCATTGCCTCAAAGTGGCAGAAAAAAACATTGTCTCCAAATACAGTTTTAAAAATAGCTTTATTGACATAAAATCCCCATATCATACAGTTCACCCATTTCAAGTGTACAATTCAATGACTTACAGTATATTCAGAGCTTTGCATTCATCACAGTTGATTTTAAAGCAGTTTTATCACCACAAAAAGAAAATCTACACCCTTTAGTCATCATGCCCCAGTCCTGAAATCCCACCAATCCCTAGGCAATCACTTATCTACTTTCTTTCTCTGCAGATTTGCCAATTCTAAACATTTAAAATGAATGGAATCATACAATATGTGATCCATAGTTTACTGGCTTCTCAATCTAGCATGTTTTCAAAGTTCATCATGTGGTAGCATATGGTATTATTTTATTTCTTTTCATGGCTGAATAACATTCTATTGTACAGATATACCACATTTTATTTATTCATTCATCAGTTGATGGAAATTTTGGCTGCCGACACCTTATTTCTATTATGAACAATGCTGCCATGAACATTCATGTTCACATTTTATGTGGACATATGACTTCATTTATCTTGGATAAATACCTAGGAATGGAATTTACCAATGATATTTGCTGGGTTGTACAGTTATATGTATGTTTAAAGATTTAAGAAACTACCAATTTGTTTCTAAACTGGCTGCACCATTTTATATCCTTACCAGCAATGTACGAGGATTCCACTTCCTCCACATGCTCTACACTTGTTATTATCTATCTTTTTATTTAGTCATCCTAGTGGGTGAGAAGTCGGATTTCCTTGTAGTTTTTATTGGCATTTCCCTAACAACTAATGATATAGAATATACTTTCACATATTTATTGGAATTTGTATATTCTTACTAGGAAAAAAAGTATATTTATGTCCTTTGCTCATTTTTAAAATTGTTATTTGCCTTTTCATTTTTTAAATATTTTTTTTTATTTTTAATTACAATTGACATACAATATTATATTAGTCTCAGGTGTACAACACAATGATCAGACATTTATATATTTTAAAAATATGATCACCCCAATAAATCTAGTACCCATCTGACACTGTACATGTTTATTACAATAGTATTAACTATATTTCCCTATGCCGTACTTTACATACCCATGACTATTCTATAACTACCAATGTGTACTTCTCAATTCCTTTACCTTTTTTCACCCATCCTCCTAACCTCCTTTCTTTTGACAAACATCAAAATGTTCTCTGCATCCGTGAGTCTGTTATGTTGTTTATTTTGTTTTTAGATTTCACATATAAGCTAAATAATCTGGCATTTGTCTTTTCTGACTTATTTGTATGACTTATTTCACTCAGAAAAATACCTCCTAGATCCATCTGTGTTGTTCCAGATGGCAAGATTTCATTTTTTTATGGCTGAGTCATATTCCAATGCATATTTTATCACTTCTTTACCCATTCATTTATTGATGGACACTTAGTTTGCTTTCATATCTTGGCTATTGTAAATAATGCTACAATGAATATATGTATTATTATGTCTTTTCAAATTTATGTTTTGAGTTTCTTCAGATAAATACCAAGAAGAGGAATTGCTAGGTCTTTATAGTCTCGTTAGCCTTTTAAAAGTTTATTTTGTCTGGTAAAAGTATTACTACGCAAGCTTTTGTTGTTTCCATTTTCATGAAATATCTTTTTCCATCTTTTTACTTTTAGTGTGTGTGTCTTTAGATCTGAAGTGAGTCTCTTGTAGACAACACAGATAAGAGTCTTGTTTTCTTTATCCAATCGGCCACCCTGTATCTTTTGATTTGAACATTTAATCCATTTCCATTTAAAGTAATTGTTGATAGATATGGAGTTATTTCCATTGTATTAGTCACATTTTTATGTATTTTTTTTCTTCTTAAAGAAGTCCCTTTAACATTTCCTGTAAACTGGTTTGGTGATAATGAACTTCCTTTAGCTTTTTATTGTCTGGGAAACTCTTTACCTGTCCTTTGATTCTAAATGACAGCTTTGATGGGCAGGGTAATCTTGGTTGTAGGTCCTTGCTTTTCATCACTTTGAATATTTCTTGCCCATCCCTTCCGGCCTTTAAAATTTCTATTGAGAAATCTTATGGGAGCTCCCTTGTACATAACTACCACTTTTTTCTAGCTGCTTTTAAGAATCTCTCTTGGTCTTATGCCTTCGGTATTTTAATTATGGTGTATCTTGGTGTGGGCCTCTTTGGGTTCATCTTGTTTGGGACTCTGTGCTTCCTGGGCTTGTATATACATTTCCTTCACTAGGTTAGGGAAGTTTTCTGTCATTATTTCTTCAAATAGATTTTCAATTTTTTGCTCTCTCTCTTCTTCTGGTGCCCTTATAAGATAAATGTAGAGGCACCTAGTGTTGCCCCAAGGACACCTTAAACTATCCTCATTTAAAATTTTTTTTTGTTTTGTTTTTTTGCGATTCTGATTGGGTGTTTTCATCTACCTTAACTTCCAAACTGCTGATTTGATCCTCTGCTTCATTTAATCTACTGTTGATTCCATCTTCATTTCAGTTAGTATATTACTCATTTCTGATCTGTGTTTTAATTTTTATATCTCCATTTTTATGTTCCCTATCCCTTTGTTGAAGTTCTCATTGAGATCATTGAGCTCCTTTATAACTGGTGTTTTGAACTCTCTGTCTGGTAGATTGCTTGTCTCCATTTTATTTAGTTATTTTTCTGGAATTTTGTTCTGTTCTTTTATTTGAGACATGCTTCTTTATCTCCTCATTTTGGCAGCCTCCCTGTGTTTGTTTCTCTGTATTAGGTGGAGTTGCTATGTCTCCCAGTCTTGATAGAATGGTCTTATATAGTAGGTATTCTCTCTGGCCCAGTGTCATAGTTTCCTTAGTCATCTGAACTGGGTGCTTCCATTGTGTCGTTTTATGGATTGCGTGTGCCCTCCTGTTATAATTAAACTTTGATTGCAATTGGCACACAAATGGGAGGGATTGACCCTTAGGCAGATTGGATATAAAGAGTGGCCATGAGTACAATGAGGAGCTGATATACATGGGCTGACTCTACAGAGCAGGATTTAATTTAGCAGGGTTATGGTGCCTGCCCAGTCTGCCCTTTGACTATGTCATTTGTGAAGGTGGTTGAGTGGTGCTCTGGTGTTGCCTGAAGCTGGCAACTGGGTATATATTTTCTGGGGCTTCTTGGGAGATGCAGGCCACTGCCTGTGTTCTTCCTAGGGACCCTTGATACAAACTACAATATGATCTGAAGATATTTGTCACTTATGCTGGGCTTGGAGGTGCCTGAGAGTGGCTAAGCTTTGAACTGAGGCTGGTTGAAACTAGTTCATGGCTTGCTGCTTAGCAAAAGATACAGGACATGCAAATGTCAGATTCTGTGTGTTTGGGGTTTGTGAACCTTTGAGAGATTTTAGGAAAGTATGCAGCATGTGCCACGGCAGGCCTCTTGTATGGAAAAGTTACTGGAAGAAAGTTGGGTGAGTTGGGGTCTCAGGGAATCATCAGGATGGGATGAACAGTGTTAGCCCAATTGGTACAGACTCAGATATGGTGACCAACAGCAGAGGAAGTGCTTAGAAAAGGAACAATGGCCTCTGCAAGCACTTCTGTCTGGAAGACAGCTGCACTTCCAGCCCTTTCCCTGAAGCCAGATAATTCAGTTCCTCTTGGAATGATCCTGGTGCTTTTCAAGTTGCTGCTCCAATGCTGGAGCTCAGAGTGAATGAGTCCATCAGGAAATAAGTTTATGCATGGGCCCTTTAAGAGGACTGCTTGAGACTCCAGAAGTCCTTATCTCACTGGGACAGAATTCACACTGGCTTTCACAGAGAGAAGTTATTGTGTCTTCTGTTACTGACACTGAAATCCTGGGCTGGGGGCTTTGTATGAGGCTGGGACCCCTCACTCCCCAGGGGGAAACTCTGCAGCTGAGACATCTCTTCCCTACTTTTTATTTATTTATATATTTTTAAAGATTTTATTTATTTATTTTTAGACAGAAGGAAAGGGAGGGAGAAAGAGAGAGAGAGAGAAACATCAATGTGTGGTTGCCTCTCACATGGCCCCCACTGGGGACCTGGCCTGCAACCCAGGCATGTGCCCTGACTGGGAATTGAACTGGTGACACTTTGGTTCGCAGCCCATGCTCAATCCACTGAGCCACACCAGCTAAGGCCATCTCTCCCTATTTTTTAATTGCTACGTGTGTGTGGAACAAGCCCATTCCACATCTCTGTACCTCTGTTGTCTTCTTCTTATTGAGTTATAAGAATTCTCGTATATTGTGGGTACATGTCTTTTGTCACACATATAATTTAGAAATATTTTCTCCCAATCTGTAGCATGTCTTTTCATCTTCACAATAGCTGTCTTAACTTTTCAAAAGAGGTTTTTTTATTTTGATGAAGTGTAATTTATTATTTTTTCTTATATGCATCATGTATTGGTATCATATATAAGAACGCTTTACCTAATCCAAGGTTCCAAAATTTTTCTCCCGTGTTTTCTTCTAGAAGTGTTATAATTTTATCTCTTACTTTTAAGTATGTGATCCATTTTGAGTTAATTTTTCTGTATGATGTGAGGTAAGGGCCAGGTTTTTTTTTTGTTTGTTTGTTTGTTTGTTTGGAAGAGCACACATATATCCAATTTATCCAGCATCAAGTTTTTGAAAAAAAGAGAGGTTTCTTACATCTTGAATTTAATCTGACACTTAGAAGTAATAGTGGCCCATATCCTCACATCCAGGAGTATCCTGGCATCAAAAGTTAGCAGGGATCCTGCTAAATATCAGAAAATGCACATAACATCCCTCCAAATAAAGATTTACTTGACCCAATGTGTCAGTCATGCTATGGTTGAGATACACTGCATTATAGGAAGAAACACAAGGTAGACATTATGGAAGATGAACCTGAGAGGAAGTCTAAGGCAACCTTGTAAAATCTATATTAAGAAGCTTGGTTGTTATCTTGTAGGGATAGAAGCCACTGAAGGATTTCAAGTAAAGGAAGAACATGATCGTATTTGCAGTTGTGTAGTTCACTCTGTTGTTTTGGATTTGAGGAAGACAAAAACAGGGTGGCCAGGTAGGAGACTGTGATAGTACAGGGAGAATAGACAGATCTAAACTCTGGCAGTGGTAGTGGACACAGAAAAGGAGTAAAGAAATTCAAAAATAGCCCTTGCCAGTGTGGCTGAGGGATTGAGCACTGGCTTGCAAACCAAGGGGTCACCAGTTTGATTCTCAGTCTTGCCACATACCTGGGTTGCAGGCTGGGTCCCCAGTTGTAGGGCACATGGGAGGCAACCACACATTGATGTTTCTCTCCATCTCTTTCTCTCTCCCTTCCCTGCTCTCTAAAACTAAAAATAAATTTTTTAATCTTTAAAAATTTTCAAAAATATTTGGGAGGTAGAAATTGGGATGCTTAACATGCAAAAAAAAAAAAAAAGAAAGAAAGAAAGAAACTCGACCACCAACTTACACCATACACAAAAATAAAATCAAGGTGGATAAAAGATTTAAATATAAGTCATGACACCATAAAAGTCCTAGAGGAAAACATTGGCAGGAAAATCTCAGACATTCCACCCAGCAATATCTTCACCTATATGACACCTAAAACAAGGGACATAAAGGAAACAATAAACAAATGGGACCTCATCAAGTTAAAAAGCTTCTGCACAGCTAAAGAAAACAGCATTAAAATGAAAAGAGAACCAACTAAATGGGAAAACATATTTTCCAATGATACCCCGGACAAGGGTTTGATCTCCAAAATACATAAAGAACTCACATGACTCCACTCCAGGAAGACAAAAAACCCAATTAAAAAATGGGCAAAAGACTTGAACAGACACTTCTCCAAGGAGGACATACAGAGGCATATGAAAAGATGCTCAGCATCACTAGCCATCAGAGAGATGCAAATTAAAACCACAGTGAGATACCACTTCACACTGATCAGAATGGCTATCATAAACAAATCAACAAACCAGTGTTAGAGAGTATGTGGAGAAAAGGGAACCCTAGTGTACTGTTGGTGGGAATTCAGACTGGTGCAGCCACTGTGGAAAGCAGTATGGAATTTCCTCAGAAAACTAAAAATGGAACTGCCTTTTGACCTAGCAATTCCACTTCTAGGATTATACCCTAAGAATCCTGATACACCAATCCAAAAGAACCTATGCACCTCAATGTTCATAGTAGCACAATTTACAATGGCCAAGCACTGGAAGCAACCTAAGTGCCCATAAGTAAATGAATGGATCAAAAAACTCTGGTACATTTACACAATGGAATACTATGAAGCAGAGAGAAAGAAGGAGCTCCTACCCTTTGTGACAGCATGGATGGAACTGGAGAGCATTATGCTAAGTGAAATAATCCAGGTGGTGAGGGATGGATACCATATGATCTCATCTTTAACTGGAACCTAATCAACAAAAGAAGAAAGCAGGCTAAATATAACCAGAGACATTGAAATTTAGAACAATCTAACAGTAACCAGAGGGGAAGTCGGAGGGGATAATGGGAGTAAAGGGGGAAGGTTTTTTAGGAACATGTATAAAGCACACATGGACAAAACCAAGGGGGGTGGAAGCAAGGGAGGGAAGTGGGTTTGGCTGGGGTGGGGTGCAAATGATGGTGGGTAAACGCAGACAACTGTAATTGAACAACAATAAAATAATTTAAAAAAAGAAATTGGAAAGCTTAGTGTTTAATTGAATTTGGGCATGTATTAGTTTCCTACTAGTGTATATAAATTACCATAATCATAGCAGCTTAGAACAACATCCATTTATTATCTAACTGTCCTGTAGGTTGGAATTACAGCAGACTTGATTCCGTTCTCTGCTTAGTGTCTCACATAGCTGAAGTAAAGTTGTCAGATGGTTTGAACTTATCTGGAGGCTCTGGAGATGAAATCAGTTACAGGTTCATTCAAGGTTTTGGAATAATTTAGTTCCTCAGACCTGCAGGTCTGAGGTTCCCATTTCCTTGCTGATTATCAACTGGGAGCCATTTGCAGCTTGAGGCTATCCACATCCTTCTCATATGGCTCTCTCCATCTTTAGGCCAACAAGTATACATCAAATCTTTCTTTAACTTCCAGAGCAAACTTTCTGCTTTTAAAAGTCAATGTGATTAAATTACTCCCACCTGGATAATAATCTTCCCTTTGATTAACTCCAAACCAACTGCTTATTAATCTTAATTATATCTGAAAAGTCTTCTTTTGCCATGTTATAGAACATAATCATAGGAATGACACATTCACAGGTACCTAGCACACTCATGGGAGGAGATGATACAGTGGCAAAGATCAATTTTAGAATTTTGTCTACCACAGGTGACAGAGGGGGAGGATCAGATGACTTTGAGGTTTATGGCTGAGATATATGAATCAATGGTAGGGCCATTCACTGAGGTAGGGAAATCTAGAGCAAGAAGTAAAGTTTAGATACATTGAACTTGGGATGCCTTGCTATATCTAAGTGGAATCTCCAGAAAGGAGAGGTATATATGGGTCTGGAACTCAGGAAACAAGTATGGGCTAGAGGTACAGAATTTGGTACCTACTATAAAGGTAATTAAAATCAGCTAGGTAAATTAACTCACCAAGGGTTTATGTGAGAAATTGTTCTAGGAAAATATCATTAAAGGAATATTTGCATTAAAAGTATAGGTAGGAGGAAGAATCCAGGAATTGTTAGAGAGAACCATAGAGAACTAGATGAAGATGTGTCCAGAGAGGCTAAGAGAATAGTTTTGAGGTGGGAGTATGAAGTTATGTCAAATGTGGCAGATAAGGGCTGTTTCACATGAATATTTAGGGTATCAAACCAGTCAAACTTAGGTTATTTGAATAGTCATTCTTACTGGGAACAGCAGGCAAAATTCTCTATTATGTTAGGTGGCAGGAGCTGGCTTAGGAAGAGCCTCAGAGACAACTACGCAGATGGAGTCATGACTGGGTCAGGCTATGGGATTTGATGCTTCTTGGCATCTCCCTATCCTCCAAATCTATTACAATGTGCCTGTTCCATGTTCCTATGGCCTTAATATCCTCTCACTCTTGTGTTATACATGTTTTCTAAAATTCTCTTCTGATACAATTTATGTCATATATGCATTTTAATATGCAGACCTAGCCCTTTGTCCAATTGTGCTCTGTCCCACCTTATAGCTTAAGGTCCTTTATTCAGATAAGTTAAACCTTTTTTGGATTTGATTTTTCTCAGAGCCTCAATTTCAGTTCATAGATTCAGTTGAGAAGACTCTAACAAATCAATCCTCACTTTACATGTGAGCTCCTATCTGTTTATAACATATTTACAAAATTGCATTATATATAATACTAGTCTAATCAAATGTTCTTTGAATAAGTTTAGTAACACGACATAGAGGCAAAACTTATTAGAAAAAGAATCATAAGCTGTCTGTAAAGAAATCTTTTTTTAAATCATTTTTATTGTTATTCTATTACAGTTGTCCCAATTTTCCCCCTTTGCCCTCCTCAGCCCATCCCACCCAATGCTCCCACACTGTTGTCCAGGTCTGTGGGTCATTCACACATATTCTTTGTCTAAACCCTTCTGCTTCTTTCCACCATTATCCTTCTCCCCTCTCCCCTCTGGTCACTTTTAGTCTGTTCCATGTTTCCATACCTGTGGTATTTACAGGATGGAATAATACTCAGTAGAAAGAAGAAACTCCTACTTTTTGCAACAGCAGGGATGGAACTGGAGAATATTATGCTAAGCGAAATAAGCCAGTTGGCTAGAGACAAATACTATACGATCTCACTTATTAGAGGCATCTAATGAACAAAATAAACTAACAAACAAAATGTAAAGAAACCTTCTTGACTTGATTTAGTCCAGTGTCCCCTAAACTTGTTTGAACATCAAACCTTTAAAAATAATAACTAGAACCATATGCACTTTGGGAACCACGTGCCTCTACCTTGGGTATTTATTCACACTTTAATAAGAGAATATTGAAAAGAAAAAAAAAAACTTCAAGATCCAAAGGAATAATTAAATGGAAACAAAACAGGCACATCACATTTTGACAGTGATAATAAACAGGGGCAGAGGACCTTTGTAGATCAGAGTATTGACAATCCCCACAAAGGTAGCACTTATTTTCCCATGGTCAGGTTAGGGTTTGAGAGCATTAGTCTCTGATATAGACTAAAGAGGGAAAAGCAGAAATTGCTCAAAGGTGAGATTTGTCTAGATGTGTTAAGAGTCCTCCAGAGTTGTAAGAGATTACAACTTTTGGTCACAGGCATTACAGTTTGGCTTCTCTGACCACCGTGGTAAAGAGGTAGCAACACCAATTCCATTGCCAGGTTTACAATCTTTTTTTTTTTAAAGATTTTATTTATTTTTAGAGAGGGGAATGGAGGGAGAGAGAGAGGAATGGAGGGAGAGAGAGGGAGAGAAACATCAGTGTGTGGTTGCATCTCGTGCACCCCCTACTGGGGACTTGGCTGGCAACCTAGGCATGTGCCCTGACTGGGAATCAAACCAGCGACCCTTGGTTCGCAGGCTGGCACTCAATCCATTGAGCTACACCAGCTAGGGTTAGAATCTTCACAATGGATTTAGTCCTGTATAACCAGCACTCCTTCCATATTGCAGAGTCTCACTGGAGGAATCAGAGACAGGTTTACTAATTAGACTTAACTGCCATAAGTAGTGCTTGCCACATACGTACACTGCAAACTTTTGTATATAGATTGCACCAAGTCCATGCTTCTTCAGCTGGCAACAATTTGGCAGAACCTAGGGGGTGGAATGTTTTGCCCAGCTTGATAAAATCTCTTAAAACAGGCTTTGGGCCAGAGACCAATACCTTCTGAAGTCTCTTTGTGTCTGTCTATGCATATCTGTGCCCATATTGGCCATCTTATCTGATGAAGTTGTATATAAATATTCGTATGTCAGGACATTTCTGGTCTTACTCACCAGAAACATTACAGCCATGATAAAATGATTTCCTCTGGCAGTCTTTGCTTCCACAGTCTATTTTATATGGCAGTTGATAGGTGAACTTCCTCTTGTTGTTTGCAAAGAGAATGGAGACTTCCTAAGATGGCGGCATAGGTGAATGTGCCGTGCCGCCTCGCACAACCAAAGAAAAAATCAGAAATTTACACAACCAAAAACAACCAGATCTGACAGAAAATCAAATTGAGAGGATGTCCGACAACCAAGTAATTAAAGAAGATACATTCATCCAGTCTGGTGAGCCGAGAGGAGCAGGGCGGAGGGAGAGCGCTCAGCGACCCTGCAGGGAGCTGGTGATCAGATGGCAGGACAGGTCTGAGGGCATCCCCTTGCGGCTGCAGCACACCGAGATGGGGGTGCTTGACCGAAGCGCAGCCAGCGCCTGGCTCATCCGGACCCAACGGGGCTGAGACTGGTGGACTGGGCAGATCTGCATTTGTGTGCAGACAAACTGGGAGAGAAAGCAGGGCGCAACCCATCGGCACAGATTGAGAGCACCTGTGGGGGTGGAGTCGGCAGCACGAGGAACTCACGGCCTCAGAGGAAAGTTCGCTGGGGAGACCCGGGGGGGATTGGAGCTGTGCAGCCGGTCCACCGACCCTGGAGCAACCCCCGGAGCCAGCGCAGAGGGGCTTGAATTGCTTGCAGGAGGCGGTGTGGGTGCCGAGAGCGGAGAAGGTGCCATTGTGCGCTCAGGTCCCGCCCCCAGAGGCTACGTCGCAGCACAACTACCGGGAGTTTCCCTGCCCAGGTGATCCCCAAGGCTCCGCCCCCCTTACAGTAACAGGCGAACTGAGGGAAAAAAAATGGCCCAAAGAAAGGAACAGATCAAAGCTCCAGAGCTAACTGACCAAGAGATAGCCAACCTATCAGATGCACAGTTTAAAACCCTAGTAATAAGAATGCTTACAGAATTCGATGAAAAATTATCAAAATTGCTTGAACAAATGAGGAGAGATCTGCAGGGAACCAATAGGGATAAGAAAGAAACTGGGGCTCAAATCAACAGAGTGGACCAGCAGAAAGAAAAAAACATCCAACCAGAAAAGAATGAAGAAACAAGAATTCAAAAAATGGAGGAGGGGCTCAGAAACCTCCAGGACATCTGTAAACGTCCCAACATACGGATCATAGGGCTGCCAGAAGGAGAAGAAGAAACCCAAGGAATTGAAAACTTATTTGAACACATAATGATGGAGAATTTCCCGAAGTTGGTGAAGGAAATAGACTTTCGGGAAGTCCAGGAAGCTCAGAGAGTCCCAAAGAGGTTGGACCCAAAGAGGAACACACCAAGACACATCATAATTACATTATCCAAGATCAAAAATAAGGAAAGGATCCTAGAAGCAGCAAGAGAAAAAGAGACAGTTACCTACAAAGGAATTCCCATAAGACTGTCAGCTGATTTCTCAAAAGAGACCTTACAGGCACGAAGGGGCTGGAGAGAAGTATTCCAAGTCATGAAAGGCAAGGACCTACATCCAAGAATACTCTATCCAGCAAAGTTTTCATTTAGAATGGGAGGGCAGAGAAAGTGCTTTGCAGATAAGGTCAAGTTCAAGAAGTTCATCACCACCCAGCCTTTATTGTATGACATGTTAAAGGGAGTTATATAAGGTATGGAGGAATATCAACAGGGGAGTGGTAGGGGGAGAGGGTGGGAATGGGGCACAGAACAAGTAGCAGATCGGAAGAGC
>PVJI01029933.1:0-14749 GCA_004026765.1 Micronycteris hirsuta | reverse complement strand
TAAAAAAAAAAAAAAAAAAGAAAACTATGTGCCACTAGAGCCATCTTAACTGAGAAAACCAAAGGACATTTTTGGCCATTTTTATCCAGTATAACTCTCCAACTCACCCCAAGATGCTCCACCTTTCAGCCAACGGACAATAGCGGAGGGGCCACCGACACAGCCCTCTCGTCACAGGAAGAGCCGTGTGGATGCACGAGAGGGCGAGGGAGCTGCCCTCAGCACCGGGCGCGGAGAAGAGAACAGGACCGTGACCAGGAGAGACGTCATTCTCCGTCCCCACCCCTGTCAAAATTCGGGGCTTACAAACGCTGAGGGAAGGGGTTTCCAGCCTCTCAAAGACTTGTGCCCCTAGGGTCATATTTTGCATTTACTAAAAAGTAAATACTTAATTCCTGGTATCAGTAAGTCAAGAAAGTACAATTTTCTTAGGTGCTGGTTTACAGGTTGTGTTTGTAAATGCAACCAAGGTATTCAGTTTCACCAAGAGTAACATTAATTCTTTTAAATACAATAGCAATCCTTATTGTAGCTAAGTGCAACGATACTTGAATACAGTATGGCTACATACATACAATTTGTGTATCCTGAACGACAGGAAGTGGCCTGAAAGGTTTTCCATAGCCACATTTGATTTCAGATCCTTTGGACATCTCACCTGAAGTGATTTTGCGAAAGGATGTTGAAGTCAAAGGCATTGTCCTGAAATTTGAAGGGAAGGCCCATGAGAGCGCTATGTCCACTGTCATCCTGGAACCAGATTGCAAAGCAGAAGCTAGAATCTGTCACTGTCTCCTCAGCAATGCCAGGATATTGTTCTACTGGTGCCTAAGCAAAGAGCCCACTTGATATTTTATGCTCAAGTTGGCAGAGGCAATCTTCCCGTTTAAAGTGACGTGGCCGTGACCAGTCTAGAGTGGCCCAAATTCCAGCCTGTGGCCGCTGCTGGAGACCCACGGTGGAGTCTGGCAGACGTGGAGGTCCCGTTGCTCCTGCAGGACGAGGCTTGTACTCCGACGCGCTGCCATCTCAGCCGTGCTCCGGTGCCTATTAAATCTTCTTTAATCTCTAGGTTTTTCTTGCTTACTTGTTTCCCTTCTAATTTACTTGTCAAATGATTTGTTCTCAGAGCCTGGATTTTTGTTCTAATGGATCCTCATGGCATTAATAGGTTCCTCTGCCGCGGTGATTCTCAAAGAGTAGCCCCCTGACGGATAGCAGTAGCATCACCCAGGAGCTTGCAGGAGGTGTAATCCCTACCCACCCCAGTGGGGCTGGCCATCAAGGTCACCATCTTGGTGAGGCCTAGCATCCCATCCTTGCAGTTGTCCATTGGAGTAGAAAGGTCAGAACAGCTGGGAGGGTAGGGGTGAAATGTGGGTGAGACAGCGGTTGGTCTCTTGGTGGGATGGCATGCAGGTATCTCAGAGCAATCGGGGCAGTGGGCCTATGTCTACAGAGTTAGCTGATTTAATGTGCTTTGAAAATTATATGATTACTAATGGCCCAATGGTCTCTGCCTTTCTCAGGGAAGTGAAGGGACAAGTTTTCACTCTTTCTCAATGCTCAGGCCATCAAATCTTGACACTCTCTATAGGACAAGGTAGCTCCGATGTGGCAGACCCTCCTCTGGAATTTTAGGTCGCCCACATACTTGGCAGCCAAGGGCGCCTGGTGTAGAAAGGTCCTTGTCAGAGGTCCTTAGAAAGGGCTCTTCAGTGGGACTCAGGGCTTGTCAGGTTTTCACAGAGTGAAACCCAGGCCTGTTTTGCAAGAAGAGAGACTCCATCTTTAGTGGAAAGTGTCAGCCCTGGACTGGTCATCCTGGCAGGAAATCTGGACCTCAAACAGCTGAGCAAGGACCAAGAGGTGGAGCTGAACTTGCATCAGCTCATGGAGTAACTTGCTTATCAAGTTGTGAAGTCAAACAACTTTGCTTTGCAGTACCCTACTGAACAGAATGTAAAATGAATTACTTTAACCCCATCGTGATACTCCTCTGTAAAAACAGAAGAACAAAGGATGGTCTCAGGCAAACAGGATGAGTTTCTCACCCTACTCTTGCCAGTCTTGGATTCCATGGGTCGTTGAGAGAAACTAGGGTGCAGGGTTGACGATATCTCAGCCATGGCCTCCGAAACACACATTTCCACATGTCTTCTGTAGGAGGCCCTAGGTCCAGGGGTGTGGCTTTGTCACTGAGGGTAAACTTCCTGTATTCTAGGAATAAAGTGAGGACTTTAAACCAGAAGATAAATTTCCTTTCTGAAAGGGAAAGTCAAACATGAAATACAGGTCTGAAGACACTTAGAGCATCCACAGGAGGGCCTGTGGAAGAAGGGGTTAGAGTTCATTTTCTGATGGAGCTTCCAACCCCTGCTCTTCCTCCTACATCTATGAGTCCACAGGCAAGTATTGTATTATCTGAGCCTCAGTTTCCACAGAGGTTGGGGAGAAAAACCTCTTTTCAATCTCTTTTCACAGGGCAGTCTCGAGAGTTAAATGAGGCAGGGTGTGTGTAGTACCATGCCCAACACCTGGTACCTGCTTTGCCTCATTGCTGGAGACTTCCCAGCATGCTCCTCTTCACCTCCCCCGAGCTGTGAGCTTGTCCCCCCATCTACACCTACTTTCACTATCTGTCCCTTCTCACCTCCCTCCAAATTTCCTATTTTCCACTGTTTCCTCCCTTATCAAATCTTCTCTACTTACAGAGAAGGAATTAATAAAAATGAGGCCCAAATCAGCATAAAACTTAGAAAAACCTCAAAGTATGTAACATTTTTCTTTCAGGACTTGGTTTATTCAAATGCTTCTTCTTCTTTTAAAATCCTTGCCTAAGGATATGTTTATTGATTTTAGAGAGAAAGGAAGGGAGAGAGAGAGAAACATTGATGTGAGAGAGAACCATCCATTGGCTGTCTCCTGTACATGCCCTCACTGGGGACCAAACACGCAACCTAAGTATGTGCCTTGACCGGGAATCGAACCCACAACCTCTTGGTGTTTGGGATGATGCTCCAACCAACTGAGCCACTCAGCCAGGGCTGAAATGTCTGCTATGTTCTCCTTGTCTATATTCTTTTCTAAAGAATTGGGACTTGGGGTTTGAGTGGAGGTGGCATGCGGAAGGTTCAGGCCCATGGAGAAAAGAAGCAAAAGTTCTGACATCTTTCTTGACGATTGTCTATTTTAGAGAAGCTCATTCTGCCCAGGGAGTTGCCTCCCTGGGTCTGCTGTGCTCGGACAAGCTGAAGGGGCCGGAGAGAAACCTCCCTCGGACATGCTGATTAGATAGCCCATGAGAACTGTGACAGACACAGGCATTAGATTAAAAGACATAAAACGAATGTTACTTTTACAGTGTCCATGAATAGACAAAGACTTTTTGGTTCTAACATAGCTGGTTGGTGAGGCAACAGAGGAGGGGCTACGTTAATTGCAGAAGCAGGAGAAGGGAGAGGTGGGTGGGTGCCAGCGGCAAGGCCCACCCCAGAGGAACTGGATTCGAGGCCCGGGAGAATCGGGTCTGCGCTGGGGGTGAGTAGAGCGGATTTTAATTACGGAGCTACAGCTTTGTTGTAGGTGTTGGTTTGGCATGTGTGTGAGTGAACTGAACAGTACAGGCAGGAGTCCCCGGCCCGCCGAGGCTCAGGTGAGAACTTGATCACTTTTAGCCAAAGGCCTGTGCTAGACTTAGCAAAGATAGGGGACAATCAGTTTAAATGAACCTGTAATGTTCCATCACAGTGATGGACGAGTGAGACAATGACCGGCTTGTCCTATAGTAACATTGCTTTCTAGGCTCCCCCGTCCCTACCTTTGCAGAGGGGAGCGTGTGCGCACCTGCACCTCTGTGCCGCGCCAGACCTACAGCGAGAGGCTGAGACCCGTGTTCTCTGCACAGAGCCTTGACTGCCCCTCTTCAGTCCATGCTTTTCCCAGTGTTTGGTCCTGTGCCTACTTCACCCTTCTCCCAGTTCAATAAAGGTCGTTTAGGGCATCTGCCTAGAGGCTCCTAAGACACCAGAAGATGTGGACTTGTACAAAGTCCCCTTCAGCTAAGTTTTCCCACCCAAGGAAGTGTTCTTTTACTGCTTCTTGGGCTCTTTAGATCAGAAGAGGGAGGGGCGCGTGGGAAGCCGGGGGAGTCCACCTGTCTCTCGGCAGGTGTAACAGGCCGTGCAGTCGGCAACCCTGGCTATCAGTTAGCTTTCCTACAACAGGGTCATGCAGCCCTTAACAGAATTCTGGCTGAGAAATCCAGAGCCCTTGGTTCTGTGGGCTTCTGTCCCTGTGGCAGGGTGCATCACCCTCCCGCTAAGCAGGCATCGCGGGATTTGGAACTGAGCCTTGAGCTCACGATCTGCGGGTTACCCTGGAGATCCACCAACTCTGCTCTTTCTCCCCCTCACCCCAACTTATTCTGGTGGACCAGTCCAAGGAGAGCCCCTTTCCCCATCCATTGCCGGCGCTCCTAAGTGGCTTGTTGTTTGACCGAATGCCTGCCCGCTCTCCTTCCAGTCAAGTTCATCTTCCCAGAGAGGCGGCAGTGAAGTACTTAGACTTAGCAACGGAGACCCTCAAACAGCTCTTTCACTTCCCTGCTCTTTGAACTGGGATGGTGGCCACGCCGACAAAGGAGACAAGTCAGCACCAGAGATGTCGGCACGAGCGACGGGAGGCGGTGTGTTCTCCAGTGTTCCCGTTGCCAAACCAGAACCGACCGGTCCCGGGTCTCCTTTTCTTAGCCTTTTTGAGCTTCTGAGATCTCTGTCCCTATCTGCAGAGTTGGGCTCTGTGCTTCTGCTAATTTATTATCTCAGAAGTACATAATTAGGGAGATGGCATATAATCTTTGAGGACAGGAGCCCTTTAAGATTTTCTTACTCAAAATTGGGCTCAGCTTGGTTTGAGTCCTAATAAGGCACCATAGTGCTCATTTCTGGTATCAGATCAGGAGCTGGGTCTGATTGCACCCTCCTCCCCTTAGTCCAGAACAAGAGCAGCCCTAATGGAGGGACAGAAAATGACCATCCACACCACTTTCATCCCTGCCCCTTGTATCCTCGTCTGGGCAACCTGCAACATCATTTTTTTCCTTAAATATTATTTATTTATTTTTAGAGAGAGGGGAAGGGAGGGAGAAAGAGAGGGAGACAAACATTAATGAGTGGTTGCCTCTCACACCCCCCCAAGTGGGGACCTGGCAACCCAGGCATAAGCCCCAACTGGGAATCGAACGAGCAACGCTTTGATTTGCAGTCTGGTGCTCAATCCACTGAGCCACACCAGCCAGGGCAAGACAGGACTATTTTTTAAAAAATTTTTGGTTCACTGCCCTGGCTGGTATATCTCAGTGGATTGAGTGCGGGCTGGGAACCAAAGGGTCCCGGTTCGATTCCCAGTCAGGGCACATGCCTGGGTTGTGGGCCAGGTCCCCAGTGGGGGCCATGTGAGAGGCAACCATACATTGCTGTTTCTCTCCCTCTCTTTCTCCCTCCCTTCCCCTCTCTCTAAAAATAATAAATAAATAAAATCTTTAAAAAAATTTTTTGGTTCACAGGCTGGCGCTCAATCCATTGAGCCACACCAGCTGGGGCTTAAAAAATTTTTAATCAATAATTAATTTATTTAAAAATTTCACTGTATTTTTTCCCATTACCATTTAGTCCCCTAGGACTATTTTATTATTAAAATTATTGCATTGTTTTTTTGTGATAAAATATGGGTAACATAAAATTTACCATTTTACCATTTTTGAGCGTATAGTTCAATGGCATTATGTTTGCATTGCCCTTACACCCGTCACTCCATCCACCTCCAGAACCTCTTCCTCCCCCTGAACTGAGACTCTGACTCATTACGACTAACTCCCGCTTCCTCCTTCCGTCCAGCCCGGATGACCACTACTCTGCTGTGTGGCTCTATGAATTTGGCTCTTCTAGGTACTTCATCTAAGTGGAATTATACAGTGTCATTTGGTGACTGGCTTATCTTACGGAGCATAATGGCCTAAGTTTCATCCATGTTGCAGCGCATGTCAGAATTTCCCTCCTGTTTAAGGCTGAGTAGCAACCCACTGGGTGTATGTTTTGTTTATCCATTTGTCTATTGATGGCCATGGGGGTGGCCTCCACCCTTGGCTACTGTGAACATTGGTGTACAAGTACCTGGTTGAGTCCCGGCTTTCACTTCATTTGCATGTACACCTGGAAGTGGAATTTATTTGTTTGAGAATAGACCCCTGTGGTGGGCAATATAAAGCGTACAGGAGGCTACACAGTGAACCCAGAGCCCCTGCCTCCCAGTTTCCATCCCAGGAATTACCACCATTGCCAATTTCTTGTGACTTCTTTCTTGGAGAGACTGTGCACCCAAAGGCACACCCCACACGCAAATGCTGGCAAGTCATGAACATTCTTCTAAACTTGTCCCCTATCTAACAATATTTCTGAGAGATCACTTGATAGCACTGTGTAAAGAGTATCCTCATTCTATCTAAAAGCTTCCTGGTTTTCCAATGTACAGACAGAACTTTTTTTATCAGTCCCCTATTGATGGGCACTTAGGTTGTTCCCGAAGGTTTGCTGCCACCGTGTTGTAATAACACCAGCCAGCATTTACTGAGCACTTACGATGTGCCAGGCCCTCTTTCACATCTCTTCCATGTGTTATGTCATGTAAATTCCATGATGACCCTCTGACATAACGCAGGGAGGTAACTGCTGCCAACCCCATGCTTCCTTGCCCACTGGCGGGAGTCTGTCTGTAAGAGAACTTTCTAGATAAAGACTTGCTGCTAGGAAAAGATGTGTGTTACCAAAGTGGTCCCTCAGAGTCTGTGCTTGCCCACCTGCAGCCTCAACAGGCCGTGCGTGGAGCGCCTGTTTCCTTCTATCGTTGCACTTGTGAAGCTTTTTGATGTTCGCCAACCTGAAAAGTGAAAAATAGTATTTCCCTGTGGCTCCAATCTTCTTCTCCTTCTTCTCCTGCATGAATGAGGTACATCTTTTCAAATGTTTGAAGGCCACTTGTTTTACTAATGTGGTTTTAAAAACTTGATAAAATGATTCCACTGTTGATCTAGAAGAATCTATAGGCAAGGTAGCCTGGATTCCTTTACATTTCAATTCTATGAATAGGTAATACAGTGACAAAGATTCAAAATCCAATAGGAGCATAAAAGGGTATAAAGTAGCCAGGCCCCCCTTCCAGTCTCTCACTAGCTGCCCAATCCCTGTCCCAAATGCAATAAGAGGCCCTTCCCTTCCCCTCCCCCGCCCCCCCATGCCTGTGGTCATGACAAAGGCAATGCTGTTACCCTGAGCTGCTCCAAGTCTGAAATGTCCAGTTCAAACATCCCTCTCCGCCGCCACCACTGATCTCTCAACTCCACACAGCACCTGACCTTCAACCTCACCACGAATCCTCTCCGGACGCAGCACCTGCCCCTTCCTTTCCCTTGCAGGTGAGACGCTTGGCTCCGCAGAGGCTTCACTTGGTTGCCCCACTGGCCTCCAGCCACACCTGCCTAGAAATCCTTAATTTCTGTGTCATAGCATCTAACTCAGGGTTGGCCCACTGTGGAATACAAATCATTTAAAAAAGATTTATTTATTTTTAGAGAGTGGGAAATGAGGGCGAAAGAGGAGAGAGACAATGATGTGAGAGAGAAACATCAATTGGTTGCCTCTTGTACATTCCCCATCCCAGGACTGAACCTGCAACCCAGGCATATGCCCTGACCGGGAGTTGAACTGGTGACATTTCGCTTTGTGGTCACCCCAACCAACTAAGCCACACAGGACCGGCTGGGATCAATCTCATTTTTAAATCTTAAGCAGGATAACCACGTATCTTACTGTCCAAACTGGAACCCTTTTGGGAATGAAAGGGGCACCGCTGATAACGAATCCAAGACGGCAGGGCAGATGGTGTCCATCCAGGGCAAATTGGGGTGCAAGTTGAACCCCAGTCTTAAGGAACAATCACATTGAATTTTCAGGGCAAAGATAAATATGCTGAGGCCAACAAATGATTCAGTTATTACTACTGTCCACTGCCCAACCTTCCCCTCTAAAAGGTATCTTTAAAAAAAAGCACATCTTCCCAACACTATTTTCTTTTTAAAAATCTATCCTTTGGAATATTAGTTTCAGCACCCAAACTTAGGTGTGTAAGAAACATTAGTTTATTCTTTTTAATTCTCCATCTATATTCTGAGACCCCATTTTTAAAAGGTGCTGACACTTAAATCCCTGTCGGTTCCGAGTTCACATGTTAGGGTTGGATTGGGTGCAGAGTGGGGTCCTAGACTCTTAAACACCTAAAAAGGCTCCTACACTTGATGCCGTCCATCCTTTTCCTATCTAGCCCTTCTTGGCTGGTGCCTGCAGGTCGCTGGGGAGCTCAGTCTCTCTCTGTGTCTTCCTGCCACATTGGCTGAGCGGTGGGGGCGGCCTTGGTCTCCCTCTCCACCATCTTCTCCCACGCCTCAGCAGGGGACTAGGCCAGGAATCTTCTATCCCCCTAAGGGAAGAGGATCCTTTATCTCTTCTTTAGGCTTTCACGCACCATCACGCACCATCACGCACCATCACGCACCATCCTGAGGCAAAGCACAGAGTGGTCTGACTATTTGAGTGGGGGAAGGAAAGGAGGTAAAGAGGCAACAGGAGGCATTGGCTAATCTTTCAAAACATTGTTTTGCAAAGCATACACAAATGTCTGATATAAGGAGTGCTTCCTGCTTTAATTATTACGATTTTATAGTTGTCTATATCTTTTAGGAAAGCCTCCCTACCCCTACCCCCCAGACCAGTTCAGCCATTTACAAGCTACATGAACTTGAGTGAGTTACTTACCCTCTCAGAGCTTCAGTTTCCTTATCTGTAAACGAGGAAGTGGTTCATATCAGTTAAGTGCTTAGACTTGCCAAGCACTATTCTAAATGTTTTATGTATATTAGCTCATTTAATCCTGACTGTAAACCTATGACAGACATAGTAAAAGCTCAATAAATTCTAAGCTATATTTTAATCATGATTTTTTTGTCATTTGCATCCAAAATGTCATTGAAATTGTATTTAAAATGTATATAAATTTCTGATTATTTAACATAATTGGCC
The DNA here is from genome assembly GCA_004026765.1 of Micronycteris hirsuta. Taxonomy (NCBI): domain Eukaryota; kingdom Metazoa; phylum Chordata; class Mammalia; order Chiroptera; family Phyllostomidae; genus Micronycteris; species Micronycteris hirsuta. The sequence goes on along the minus strand of PVJI01029933.1, from coordinate 5,618 downwards.
CTATTCAGTTACTCCATCCAGGATAATGGTACCCTATTTTGTTTCTCAGCAAAATTTTATCATATATCTTCATATAAGACATGCATTTCTAGATAAATTTACTTTTAGATGTTTTAGGAGTTTTGTCACTGTTGAAAATAAAATCTTTTTTCACATTATATCTTTTATTTTTATTTTATTTTATTTATTTATTATTAGAGAGAGGGGAAGGGAGGGAGAAAGAGAGGGAGAGAAACAGCAATGTATGGTTGCTCCTCACATGGCCCTCACTGGGGACCTGGCCTGCAACCCAGGCATGTGCCCTGACTGGGAATCGAACCGGGACCCTCTGGTTCCCAGCCCACGCTCAATCCACTGAGCTACACCAGCCAGGGCTTTTATATCTTTTATTTAAAAAACTTTTTCCAGTTACAGTTGACATGCCATATTATATTAGTTCCAGGTACACAACATAGTGATCAGACATTTATGTAACTTACAAAGTGATCATCCCAATAAGTCTAGTGCCCGTCTGACACCATACATAGTCATTACAACATTATTGATTATATTCCCTAGCACACGCGTGTCTATTTGCATACCCCCCCCCCCGCCATTATATCTTTTAATCAGGCAGTGTTGGTGGTTCGTTCAGGCCACCCCCAAGATGGCCCCATAGCCCTCTTATTTTAGGCTGACAGCGTGGAGATCACATAGACTCTGACAGAAAATGAGGCGCAGGGTGAGGGGTGGCTTTTCAGGGTGGCTCAGGGAGGCGGAGGTGGCCAGAATACTGTTTCCTGGCCCGGGAAGTATAGCCTGCGGTCGGGGAGAGGTGGGCTTGCCCTGGGTCCCTCCCAGGGCCTGTCCGAGGGATGAGTTCCCAGGTACCTGCAGGTCCTCTGTGGCCTCAGCGATTCCCAGTCACGTCTGCCAAACGAGGGCTCCAGTGGCAGCTTTGTCAATGGCCTTGGGCGGCCGGTCGCTTATGTCCAGAGCCTGCCATCACGCAGCAAAGCCTCCTTCTTCTCTGGCAAATCACCTGAGTCCCTGAGAAAGCCAGCTTTTGGTATCCTCCACCGCAGGCCTCCAGAGGGCAGCAGAGAGCAGGCGCAGAGCAGGCCTCCTTCGAAGGGGGCCTGGGTCTGGGAGTGCGGCGGGATCTTGGGTCCCAGAGAAGTTGCACCGACTGCTCCGCCGCCGTGCGCTGCGAGGAACGCCACCCCACCGCCTCACGATAGACCTGTCGTGAGCTTCCAGGGAGTGTAACAATTATAATAATATAGCTAGTTAATACTAATTATTTCCTGTGGGACATAAATTGACTTAAGATTTTATATTTATGTTGACTCAGATCAGTTTTCATAACAATTCAAGGTAGATATGATCAGTGTTTCCATTTCTCAGTGATGGAAACTGAAGGAGAGAGAGGGAGAGAGAAGTAACTTGCCCAAGATCCCTCAGTTACAGCCAGGATTTGAACCCAACAATTTTGAGCCCCTATTCTAAGCACCAGGGATACATTAGTGAACAAAACAAAGTCCCTGCCACATTATAGGAACAGACAATAAATGGGTAAACAAATAAACATGTTATATGGTTTTGAACAGAAATGCCATCTAGACAAAGAGGGCAAGGTTAAGCACTACAGAGGGGTATTTTAGAAGGGTTGGTCAGGGAGGGTGTTTTCAGGTAGATGGCCTTCGGTCAGAGGGTTGAGTACTGCAGAAGTCCAGCTTACTGCAACCTTAAGGTGTGGGTAGCTCCGAAGGTGGGTGACGGTAAGGTGGAATGACGGAGTTGACACTCTTCTTTTTGGTGCCTTTAGTTCAGTTTATTGAAAATGAGAGACCAGCTTTCTTACTAGTCTCTCGGCCTCCAAACTAAACTAACTCCCTGAACAAAGGAACTATCTCTATTTTAAAGACAAGGCATTTTTTTACAACAGTAGTGACAAAAAGCAGACACACATCTTACACAATTAGTAAAGAACAGCTGCAAGTTACAAATCACCAAGAAATAACACGTGGAGCAATTAAAAAGACTATAAATTTTACTCATGTTAAACAAATGGGTATACTGATAAGGAATCATCATCAAACAGCTAGAAATAATATCAGTACTAACTATTTTAAGCACTAATAATTGGTTAGGCATATATACATATATTTTCTTAGGTCCTAGATAACTCTAAATTAGTAATTAGAAATATATGTAGAGGTAAGTCTTTGTGTTTAGGACATTTGAGAGAGAGATGTCATCTAATTCAAGGTACTTCTAACCCAATTAGCTGTTCTTTGAAGTATAAACATTTGCCAGTGTCCTTGGAATCCTAAGCAACAGATGGTCCTTATCTACAAACTTTCTGAAGTTCTTGGCTATTCACTAAACTTCCTAGCTATTAAAATCTTTTCCTATATCTCTGGTCTAAAGAAGAACAATAAATTGCTGAGTTTCAGGGAGAATGGTTTAAAGTATTTTTAGTAATGACTTCTCCCAGGCCTCTCTCATCAATTAACAGACTGCTTTGCTTTTTGCATCGAGGCAGCTTGACTTACTAAATGGCTAGTTGCTCCTTAACCCCTTCATGTGTGAGGATGGTCAGGATGATTCAGTTTCCAACATTTTACAAGCCATTAGAATTGTTCTAACTCTCAGGAGTGCTAAAGCAAGCCGGCACAGAGTGAGACTTGCGGGTGGACTGCCCATGGTCACCTTCTGCTGAGCAGCCATTTCATGTGTGGGGAATAGACTAGTAGTTAGAAGTCTTTGTTTTTAGAGGTCAAATAAGCATTGCCATATCTACACCATGCAAGCCACAAGCCAGACTTGTGGGAACTGCCCCTGGTCACCTGCCGCCGTGCAGCGGCGTCCTGCCCATATCCGACCCTGCTGAGAAATGGGTGGGGCTAGTCCCCCGCAAATCAGTGCTCATGGATCAGATGTAGGATGGCTCCCAACAGAGTACATGCTGAAGGTTGGGGAAACAGTAAGTGCAAAGGTCCTGAGGCGGGAATGAGCTTGAGGTGTTACGGGAGCAGCATGATGTGCTGTGTGGCTGGGGCAGAGAGGGTTGGGCGCAGGCCACAGCGGTGATCAGGGGTGGCAGAGATGGGGAAGGGAGAGGACACATCCACTGCATAATCTAAGCCTGGCTTCTTTGGGTGTCTCAGCTTTCCTACAATGTACCTCTCATCCTGGCTTTTTTTTTTTTTTGCCCTCGTATATAGTCTTGACACCGTCACAATCTGTTCCCTCCTTAACCTTGGATGCAGTTCAAAAGCAGCTAAAGTCGATAAGAATCTGGGACAGCCGGTCTTGTACCACCTGCCAAAGCTTGGCACAAACAATCTGAGAGCCAAAAATTACACACCCTGGAGTGAGTCTTGCCCCGCTCTTGGGGACTTTCTTGTGGGTAAAGTCCTGGACGAGCCTGCTGGGGCTGCCAATTGGAACTATGTTCCCACCGACACCAAGGCCTGAGACTTGCAGGCCTCTCCAGGGTAGGAGGCTCATTCTCTCTTCATGGAAATTTGGCTCCCACCACACCGCCCCATGTCAAGGCTGCCTGAATCCTGCTCTGAGCTAAACCCAGATGGGGTTCAGATGGTGTCTGGCCAGGAGATGGAAAGGAATCTGCCCTTGTGAGTAGCCACCTCTGCCCGCCAATCTCTAAAGGAAATGGAGGCACAGAGGGCAAAAGCTGCAAACTAGTAAGACTCTTCGCCTCTCCTCCCTCTTCGAAGAGCCGGTAGTGAAGGTGGGCCCATGTGGAGTGCTCTTCCAACCTGAGTTACAGGGAACCTGGAGCCTAGAACCAGTGGGAGCTGAACAAAGATTTCTCTGCCTCAGCACTGTTTCCAGTTGGGGTCCAGCTAATTCTTTGTTGTGCGGGGTGTCTTGTGCAGTGTAGGAAGCCGGCAGCACCCCTGGCCTCCACCCGCTAGAGGCAAGTAGTACTGTCTCAGTCTGACAACCAAGTGTCTCCAGAGACTCGTTTGCCTGAGGGAAAGCACCTCTGGCCAGGAGGGACCACTGGTCCAGGCTTCCCCTTCCCCTTAAGCCCATACCTGGGTCTCAGCTGTGCCACTCTGGTGGTGAGGAAGGACGGAAAGCCCCAGGCATTTGCCCTAGTGCTTTTTAAAGCCAACTGGTAAACCAGCCTCCTGGGCAGGAATGTGGAAAGAGGCTGGGGGGAGGGGGAAGAGAGAAAAGGGATAGCTGGATCTCTATAGTTTTTCATTCACAAAACCAAACCGCGGGGAAGGACAGGGATGGAGTTGGTCACAGGCCTCATGGGACTAAGTCTGGCTTTCCCTCCCCCTTCCATCTCTCAGTCTCTCTCTCTCACACACACATGCACACGCACATACACGCACACGCACACACACACCCCTCTGTCACTCTTTGTATTGGCTCCGTTTTCTCCCTGTGGAAGACAGGCTTTCTCCAGAGATGAAAGATGCCTCAGTGCAGGACGAGACGGTTAATGGCGGGCTGATTTAGACCGACAGACGTGCAGGGCAGGAACGCGAGTTTACCAGGGAGAGGGGACTGAAGGGATTTGTCATGGGGTCCAGCCAGAGGGGCAGTAAATGAAGCCGTGAGGGACTCGGGAGGGGAAGAGGGAGATGTTTGAGGACTCAGGGTCTTCACTGGCTTGAAAAGCAGGAAGGAAGAGAGGCAGAGATTAGGAAGCTGTCCACTAAGAGTCCGAACCTCCGTCCCTGCTCCGTGAGCACTTGTTCATTGGGCCGCAGAGACACAGACTCCAGCCACCACAGGGTCTTAGGGCTGGAAGGAAACTTAGAGACCATTTAGCCCCATTGGCTCCGTGCAGGCTCTTTCATTAATTCACCAGCACTGGAATTTGAAGGCGGTATTTGTTCACAACCTTTCCTTTATTCTTGGAATCAAATGCGAAATAAGGTACAGAAGCCAGAGAGCTAGAAATCAAGATGGCTTTGTAACAGGTAGAGCTGATTGGAGAACTTGGTTCAGGGCGTATAGTGGTCAGACTTCTTAACTTCCCCTGGAATCAAACTTGTCTGCTCAGCACTGGAAGACTCCCTACCAGGCAAGAACCTGTGCTACAAAGTCTGCTGTGAGGGGAGCAGGGGAGGAGGGCAGCCAGGCCTTCTCAGGGGCAGGCGGCTCTCAGAAGGACGAGCCATGGTACGCGACCACTTTATTCTCCCAGACGCGCCAAACACATGGGCCACGCATCCCCCACTGGGCAGGAGTGGGTGAGCAGGTGCAGGTGAGTAGAGGGTATTTTTCTCAAGACTTTGGAAAGGACATCAGCTTCCTCTTGGTAAGGGCAGGTAAAGTGCTTGGAGAGAGATGTGTTCCTATGACAAGCCACTGTTTATTAAGTGCACACAGCGCTCCAAGGTCACACAGCTCTGAGGTCAGAATAAGGTTCTCTAGACTTTCAATGCCAAGGCTTTACCATTTTATGCTTGTAATCACAGCAGGTCAGATTCCTGTAGTCATCAGCATCACTGTCAGTAACATGAATCTCTGACTCCATCATTTCAGAGGCCCTTTCCACCTCCCTCCATCACCGCCACTCTCTCCACCGTTTCCAGTTATACTTCACCGCCTCCCTCCACACCTCTACCACCTCCACCTCCACC
>PVJI01029932.1:0-14733 GCA_004026765.1 Micronycteris hirsuta | reverse complement strand
ATGACTGCAAACCTAGCAAGCACCCTTAAGCTATTTGACAAAAAGCTGCAGGGTACAAAGAGTTATTTACAGATTACAATCTCACTAACATTTGGCTAGGAGTCACAGCTTGCCCTCCAGGCCTGTTTCTATTTTACTACTTACTACATTTTTTAACAGGACTCAAAATATTCTAAGGTTATAATATCCCTGTTACAATGGGAATGGAAAAACAAAACGTAGATGCTGCACGATGCTGGTATGATTCTGCATTTTCTGAGTATTATGATTAGATTTTGTAACATTTCTCCATTGCAACTGGGTGACGGTCTTAAAAGCAGATGAATCATCCACTTAATTGAGGATATATCTGTATAACTTTTTCAGAAGATATACTATACTATATATTCTGTATATACTGTAAAACATTCTATATATACAGTACATATTTTATATATACTGTAAAACATGGTCTATAAAACAATGACCCCAGAGGAAATTGATTATGTATTGGGATCAGCAAACTTGCCTGGGGTATGGGCACAAATGGAGGCCACGTACCATATGTATAAATACTTCAAAATTAAAATAAAGTCAACAAAGTATTTTTGTTCCCCTGACAAATATCTTTCATAATAGCCTGAAAAGTCTGCTTTGGATTTAAAATTCCTAGCTGCTTGTAACATGCAAGAATATGGTGATCCTACCCCCTAATTCTTCAGTCTAGCCCATGGGTCTCATTCAAGCTAAAGTCAGGCCACTCAGATTTCATGGATCAGGGCAGAGACCTTCCTTCCTCCTAAAGGATTTTATTAAGAATGTCTGCTTTGCAAATAAACCGAGAAATGTGTTTGTTTTTCATTTAGAACAAGAGTTCAATGGAGGGCCTTAGATTGGGCATGCCTAATTAAAAGATAAAAGACCAGTTTGTTTTTATTTCATAAAGGCCTCTAGAAACTTTGTGCCCATCGTGAAAAATCAAAAGATCTGTAGTGAAATTAGACCAAGGCGAGTACCACTTAAAATGTAGCATAAAATTGGACCTGGATGGGAACTAAATTTCTCAAGGCTTAGGGATAGAAATCCTTCAAGAAGGGTATAGGAAATTCAGTATTAATGTAAAATTACATGACGTTCAAAGGCAGAACTTTGAGGACTACTTAAAAAAAAGACTTTGGGTGATGGGCACATGATACAGTACACACTTGATGTATTATGAAATTATATATTTGAAACCTATGTGATTTTATTAACCAAAGTCACCCCAATCCATTTCATTAAAAGAAAAAAGACTTTATCAATGATAAGTATGGATTCATATCCCTTTGGTAGGAGCAGTGAGTTGAAAACGGCCGTGAAAGTCAGCACTGGAGGTGATTCTGAGTTCACGTTTAGAAAGATCGGAGGGAACTTGGTTCTTTGTCGATCTCACAGCAGAGTCTGTAGAAGTCATCTCCGGTTAGAATTCACTCAGACTCAGTGAGGAAAGGCACTGGGAATCCCCGTAGGAGATCTGAGTCCCTAATTGCGCCAACCGTGGGAGCTGTGACTAGACTTGTGTTACAGGTTTAGAAATCTTTACTATAAGTGTGTTTGATTTCTCTTTTATTTTCATCTCATAGTAAATTTCCTGTATCACTTGAAGTTCTTTGTTGAAAGCACCAAATGTTGACTCTCAAAATTATACCAAATGTTACCAAATTAACACCAAATGTTAACTTAAAATTATAACTTACAGGAATTTGGGGAAGGTTGAAGAACCTAGGTCCAAAATGGGTAGGAAATAATCCAGCTAGAGAATCTACAAGAGCCATCCATCTGAGAGGAATACTCGTCTCTCTCATGGAAATACCTGCTCCAGATTCAGTTCCAGGTGGGATAATATTCCTGGATGATCCAGAGTTCCATGCCCGCTGCCTAGCAACCATAGAGGCCAGGGAACCCAAACTTCGCAGGGGCGTCCAAACCGCAGCCCGCGGCCGCACAGGGTGGCTATGGATGCAGCCCAACACAAAATTGTAAACTTACTTAAAACCCTTTTTTTTCCTCATCTGTTTTTGTTAGCATTTGTGTGTTTAATGAGTGGCCCAAGACAACAGTTCTTCTGGTGTGGCCCAGAGATGCCAAAAGTTTGGACACCCTTCTAAGTTCAGACACTGTCGCTTCTTTTGAATGAGATGCATCTTGGTCTTCCAACAAGATTCATCTATTCAGATGCTGGGTAATTGATTTAATAATGACCGACTACCTTTGCTTTGGAAAGGATACATCTGTTTTGTTGCCTGAGGATAATAAAAATGAAGTTATAGGGTACGTCTATACTTGAGTACACACAGATACCAGTGTTTCCTGGAAGTAAAAAATACAGTCTTGTCAGAGTGTCTGACAACAAGAAATTCAGGAGAAAGGAGGGGAGGGGAGGAAGTAAGGTAAAACTTTAGAGTGGATACAGAGCCATGGCTGTTGTTCCCTTTCCGTGGTGTGCAAGCGGCGCTGGTGACCTTCCCCGGCTGGCAGCACTTTGTACACGTTGTTGCACGTCCGGGGGGAAACTGAGGGCTGACTCTGACTCCGCTGCGCGGAGACCACTGGAAGCTCATGCCTGGTTTCTTCTGGGCTCTGCCCTGTGCACCCGTTTCCTTTGGTGGTTTTACCCTGTGCGCTTTTGCTATAATAAACTGTAAGCAGGAGAATACCAGCTCTTCTGGGTCCTGAAAATCCTTCCAGTGAGTCACTAAACTGGAGTGTGGTCTTGCTGACCACAGGGAAACAGGAACTATAACATCTTGACTTAAAGAGTAGAACCCATTCTCTGTATAGAACAAAATTTCTTTTTCTTGGGGACCTGCTAACATAACACATTTTATACTATTATGATCTCTTTTTATTTAAAGATAAATATAAGGCCCATCGATGAGAAGGCAGAAAACAATAAAGTGGAGGATTAATACTTGACTGAATGCTTCCCAAAACATTGTGTTATAACGTGAGAAGCAAGATGAATAAGAAACAAATGAAAAAGACCTAGAAGTTTACCTTACTCATAAAAAGGCAAAGAAACAATACGATACTTTCCATCATTTCTTCTGAGAGTGTAGTTTATTGTACACTTTCTTTGCATACGTTGATTTTGCGAACTCCCCCTTTTGTGACCCTCTGTAAATGTCCCTTTATTGCTTCATGAGGTTGACTTGGCAAGATGTTAGTTACAGTGACAAAACAAACATGATGAATTTCTGCTGTCCTGTGAGATTTCCTCGGTGCGGAAGCTCTTTTGCTGTTTAGAATCCTAATGTTCTGCTCAAACAGCCCTTTCCGCCCATCAGACAGCGCGCTGCCATCTGCAGAAGCACCGCGGAACGAAGATTTATGTGTTACTATTTAAGGAACTGAGGCTTGGCAACGCTGTGCTGTTCATTTGGCCAAACAATAATATGCTAATTAACCTACTTGACCTAAATTACACAGCCCTTGCGTGTGTTCAGCCAACCCAGTTGCTCAGCTGGCTGAGTGTGCCTGACCCTACCGCTCTGCGTGCAGGAAGCTTGACATCATAAACAAATGGTGGCCGGGCTGCGCTACTTCGTCATCCGAAAGGGAATTAATTATCTTCAGCTTACTAACGGAAGTTTATATTTCATTTGGTTGGTTATGATTATACCGATATTTCACAATTAATGCGCATCCGCAGGGGCAAAAAAAGTTAGTGTTTTTTCCCCACCACCACAATTGGCATTTTTCAGTTGGCGGAAACACTGATAGAGAAGTGCAGACATTCATATTTATTTGTGCTTGTGCTTACGACATGAAATCCGAGACCCATATGTGGGGTTCAGACTGGATGGACACCTGGAAGCTGTGTGCAAAGTTCTGTTTGCGCGTGTTTAAAATGTTCTCGGGAAATGGTTTTCTTAAGATTCCCAAAATAAAATAAAAAAAATAGTCCTTCTATATTCTCAGCTAATGATCCTTTTAAAAATAACTTCTTTCTGTGGACCCACATCTCTGGTTTCCTTATTATTTATTCTATAATGCTGAAAAGTTATTGCAATCTCTCCCACCCACCCACCACCCAATCTGCATCTCAGCAGAATTCAAATGAGTTAAAATGAAACTCTCCAAAAAATGAGAAACAAATTCAGACGGCAGAGGTATTACAGAAAATTAGTGCCAGGAAGCTCTTGAAGAGTTATATTTTCTAGCACATGTCAAAACCGTGCTAAAATGGCTAAGACTCCAAAAAATCTCTTGAAATTTTGCTAACAAAGGAACAGGAAAAGAACTGAGAAAAAACGTTCAGTTGGGAAGTTCAGGAGAAGGTGACACTCAAGACCTTTGCCCCAAACACGCCCCTCGAACCTCTGCTTCCCGTGCTTCGCGCCCCAGACACCTGCTGTTCACACAGCAGTCCTGCCGCGGCTAGGGCTCAACCTTCTGTGAAGCTTCATTCCTCGTAATAGAATCCTCTGCCTGATCCCCATCTTTCCTGCCCCCAGAGGTGGGGATCAGAGGCTTTTCATGCTGGGAAGACCTTCCTGTAGCTTTCATCCTTTGCCTTATATAGGTGATTCGTAACCTTCTGCTTTGTGTTGTCTTCTCCCAAGGTGTTGGTGGGCCCCAGCAATGGCCGTCTCACTCTGTGGTCCTTATAATGACTATTTCCCATGAGCTCCTTGGGCATCTGATATTGCCCCCACTGGTAGACCCCCTTCTTCTGGCACTACGTTCTCATTCACTGCTCATGGACGTTTACCAAATGCATCGGCCCCCACACAGTGACCATCAGTGCCCCGCTTACCACAAGGGATGGGGTCCTCACAGTCTAATGGCTGTTGGGGGACCCAGCTGCAGAGTCTCATCTTAGCGTCCACTTCCTACGACATCACTGGCATTCATGGTCACAGAGCGTGCTCTCTGGGAAGCGAATTCTGGGTGCAAGTCTGCATACTGGGGAGTGTCAGTAAGATCAATACGTGTGAGACAGGAGAGGGGCTGGATGGGCCAGAGGGAGAAGGCCCAGCATTTGCCTCTGTGCCTCAGCCAGTCACTGGGGTACACTACAGGCTGCCCCCAGGAAGGGGGTGTCCCTCGACGTGAGAGTCGCTGTTGGCTGAGGGCTGTTTCTGTGAGGGACTCAGCTGGGGACTAGCAGCTGGTGTTCTGGCTGCTGGGGGAAAGAGTGTCTCCGTCCCAAAGGAAAAGCTGGGCGGCACACCTCAATGTCTACTGCGAACTAAAAAGTGTAAATTTATAACGTAAGAATGTTGTTTAAGTTGGATAAAAGGTAAAACGTAATTCATATATTTTTACATAGATATCTTTTATATATTTTTATATATACATATCTATATATATATTTACATAGGTGGTAAAGCTATTAAGAAAAAAGTAATTTGCACAAAAATCACTAATAGAGTTAACGGGCTGGAAGAAGCAGTTGGTTTTCTGGGAGGGCACACGGGAGGTTAAAGTTCTGTCTCCGCATCTGGGCGGTTAGTACATGTAGGATCCTTTCTCTCTTTTTCTTTGACATACACATTTACATTGGTATACTCTTATTTATTTCTCTCTTAAAGGAGAGGAGGATGAGGGTGCACATACATGATTGCTGTTGTGTTTAACATTAAACCTGAGATAAGAGAACGACGAGAGTGCTAAAGTGGTGAAGACAGAGATTCAGAGTAACCTTACCCTGTTCTCATCACACCGTCAGGCCGAGGATGTCTCAGCTGAGAGGAATTCTGAATTTAGCAACAGGGATCTTGTCCAGAGCAAGAAACACTGTATCGGAATAGCAGTGCTTCCTTCAAGCACTCTGTTTAGAAAAGTCTGTTATTTGGGAAAGTTTTGACTTAGCGTGACGATGTGAAAAGGTAGAGTCAAGATTTGCAGGAAAATCAGAAACAGAAGATAGTTGGTGTTATAGTAGGAAGACAAATTTCCACCGGAACACCCAGGATAAAATTAACTCATTTAGGAAATGGTATGTGTACTGTTACTAGAAATGGATAAAAGTGAGAGTAGGCATGGTCTGAGGATTATGGAGGCATCTAAGAGTCAGAGGTGATAGTCATCTCTTCATTTATTCAATGTATGTTTATCGAGCACCTGTGAAATGCCAGCACTGTGTCAAATGCTGGCAATAGAATAATAAACACAGAATGCATGGTTCTGGCTCATCGTTCCAACAATTTAGTTCTCCTACTTTTAAGATCCTAAACAGTTTTATTTAAACGAAACATACAGAGCCACAATATGTAACAGACATATGGATTCTGCATGCAGTTCCAATATGTGGGTATTTTTCTGCACACATCTGGGAGGTTCTCTGACACCAGCAGGGTGGCCCAGAATTCAACTCAATTCTGCTACTGTATACTCAGAGGTAGGTTGGATCTCACACGTGAGAGAGCAATTCCCAAGACTGCGTATACTTGGGATGCCAACCCCACATCCAGGCAGTTAGCTGTGCTTCTCACAGACTGACTAGAAATCGGAGGTTTCGAAGGCTTCTACTTTGGGGTTACTTATTTCAACCCCAATTCTAGAGTTGCTTACAGAATTCAGGAAACCCATTGACTCACTAGATTCCCAAATTATTAGTATATTCAAGGATAAACTCAACAGCCAGATGAAGAGATACACAAGTCAAAGTCGGTAACACAGGAGATTTTGTGTTCATGGAGTTTGGGGTCTGGCTTCGCAACCTGAAAGCTTTCCAAACCCCCTTTTTTGGGTTTTATGGTTTTTATGGAGGCTTCATTACACACGCATGAATGATTAAACCATTGGCTATTTGTAATTGAGTCAACCTTCATTCCCACTCTCAGCCCTAGAAATCAGGGGTGGGACCGAAAGTTCCAACCCTCTGTTTATGGTTGGTTCCCCTGACCAGCAGCCCGGCCCTTAGGTGCTTTCCGGCCGCCTCATTAGCATAAACTCAGCAGTGGTGGGGAGGAGCTTGTTATTGCGGGAGCATGAAGCCCTTTCAGGAACTGAGGACCAGACACCAAATACTGTAGTAAGAGATGCTCCTGTTGCTTTTATCCCTCAGGAAATTCCAAGGGTTTTGAGAGCTGTGAGCTAGAAACTGGATACAACTGAACATGTATGAAGAATATATATTTGGTCATCGGAATGACCAACTGTGTATGTATTATACATTACAATCTTGCAAGAGGTAAATGCAAATATTATTTTAATTGAGGGGGAGACTGTTTTCTGTCCACTGCCTTCCTCCGCACTGCCTCCTCCCCGCTCCGCCAAAGCACTTTCTTCTGCCCGAACACACACACAGCACACGCAACCCACAGTGTGCTACCAAAAATCAGGGCGTCACAAATCCCTGTGTGAGCCGAAATACTAGATAATATTTAAGATTATCATCTAATTTCCAGATTAGATGATTTAAAAAATTGTTAAATATCTCTGTGATGTGCTCAACTCAGAGTTTCATTAACTTTGAATTGAATACCTATTGTCTGAAAATATCAAAATATATTTTATATTTTATTTCCTATGAAATATTTATATTCCTTGCTCACAATTAATAAAAAACTTAGATTAACAATACAAATTTTTCATTGCTGCTTTTACAAATGTCATGATTAAGCTAGTTTGTTAGTTGATTATTAAAAAATTGAAGTGGGCTTATTTATAAATCATAATTTCAGCAATAAATATTTATTCCAAATAGAGAAGAAATCTTTGCATAGTTGGTTCAGTACAGTTACTAAAACAACTTAAGAGAGGTACAGAACAGGTGATATTCAAACAACATTCAAATTAATGTCCATACTTTACACTTGTTTAACCATAAATATGTAAGTCACTGTTATGTACAGATATTCATATTCTCATGTTCTCTTCCTCTTTTCCCTCTCTTACATCAGAGGAAACTGGGGATAATCACATCTTAGAGCTTAGGTCAGGCCCTCGGCAGAGGACCAAAATTACTTGAATAAATAATAGGTGTCAAAAAAGTCACCATGGAAACACAAGGATGTATGTTTCTATAGAAACTCTCAGCCCTCTTACTTATATTCCTGATATCTATTTATGATAACAGCAATATTTGTCATGTTTATCACATAAAAAATCAGAGCTGGAAAACTGACGATGGAAGTGCTGGGACAACAGAGGTGTCCAAACGATGACCTGAGGGTCATGTGCCCATTCCATCAGCCGACCATCTCTCCGCAGATGCATCCGACAAATACTCCGCGCACTCTGTTTGGGCCCAGCCCTATTCTGTGCCTTAGGGACACACCATGAATAAGAAAGATGAAAACTTTAATTCTGAAAACTTTGATTTTTGTGGGAATAATTTGAAAGTAAATTAAAATCAAACATACTTCAATTACATAGTTTTTCATGGAGCTAAGAGCTGAGCATTGATGTTATAATTTGGGATATACTAAATATGAACGAAGCCATTGTATCTCTCTCTTTTTTTTTTTTTTTTTTGTATCTCTTTTCCCCCAGCATCTCCCAAGCTATGTGTCTTAATTACCCACTTTAAAACATACCTACTCTTCAAAACCAGGGCTATTTTTTGGAAGTACCATTTTCTTTCTTGTTTCACACATACACCTAATGCTATATGTTAATATTTCTTCTCCTTTTATTTCCAAAATATTGTTTCTTTTTTGGTTCATTTATAGCTAAAGTGTATAAGGCAGTTTATTTGGGATGGGGGATGTGTGGGGGTTCCAGGGATAAGGAAGAGGAACACTAGACCCTGAAGTGGGTTTTTAAAGAAGCAAGAAATAGTGTTAAGACTTGGCCTCAACTGTAGTCATCATTACTATGTTTCTAGTGCAGTTTTGCATATGTGTTAGAGGAATATGCATGGATTAAGTATGATAATCCAGGATCCTTTGAATAGAAATGTGTAATATCCAGAATTTGCTTATTCTACGTAGCATTAAAATGTGAAGTTTATGTTATTATCCTATTTTAAAAGCAGACGACTAAAACGCAGGGAGGTTACATAATTTGCCCCCGTCAACACGGCTAAAGTTGGGGAGAGTTAGCATCCAAACTCACGACTACACACACCCCCATCCCCCTTTACACCGTGGCATCTCCCGAGCCCGAGATCCCAGAGAGGAGAAAAGCTTTCTCCTCTAGCACGCTATCCCCTCGATCTCTGGTCGCTGCTGAGCTTATGAAACCGTTGTTGATACACATGCAGAATGAGGTACGAATCTAATGACAAACTGGGCTAATAACTCGTTCCGAAGAACATTAACACCATACTTTTTTTTTCTCCTTTCTGAGAAGGAGCTGTTTTGACCAGGCATGTTGTGATATTTAAACTACTGGCCATTGACGAGTTTCAGTTTTATGGTTGGTGTTGGTAACTGCAGGACATTTACTGTAAACTATTTAAATATCAGGAGTCATATTTTACTGCGGTATTTTTCACAGACATGGTTAATTGAATAGGGATGATGGACAGAATGGATGAATTTTCTGAATAACTCAGATTGTTTGACAATCATAGATTAAATAAATAGAAATTGTCAAAAAGTTACCTTTCACTTTTATCTAGCACATTATTAAATAGTGACAAGGCATTTTTTTCCCCATTGTAATTCCATAGCTATAAGAAAATCAACCCCTAAAGGAAATTTTACTAGGGGATCACTTTTTGGTACTCATCCCTAAGTAAGGTAGGACATGCTTAGAAGGGGAAAAAGTAAGGAAAAATAAATAGCTTATTTCATTGACACATGATTTTGCATCACTAATTTCTGAAGGCCTATTAGTAGTGAAGTATTGCAATATGGCCTGTCTCATTCACACACACATACACACAAACATATATGAACACACAAAATAAATACTGTATTATATAAGCAATTAACATACACCTCAAAGGCCTAAAGTCTTTGAATTTTGCACATTTATCCTTGGGGCTTGAGGCTTTATCTCCATGAGATAAGAATCTCCCAACTCTACAAGGTTACTTTCAAAATAGGGTTACATTTGAGCACAGACCATTTTTTCCCCTCCTGTATCATGTATTAAACTTCCAAGGGAAATAACTATTTTATGTAATTCCCAACACCATTTACTGCCACACTATAACCCTTCTGTATTACTGAAGACAAATCATTTTCAGCCTTGTCTAATAAGAAAGAGTTACCCATCCATAATAGTTACAAAGTCTAGTGATATCTTGACAGTTTATCTTCATTGTTTATAAATATACCCTCCACTAACTGAGCAAGGCCACCTCTGATCACAAAGGTTAATTTGTTTTTCTCGGAATAGAGTTAATGCAACCTATGAACCCATGATTCATATCTGTCAGGCACAGGGGTGGAGAGGGGCTGGCCACCGACTCACTGTAACGAGAGAGGCACCAGCAGCATCAAGGCCACCTCACAGCTTGCTTCTGGAGGCAGGGAGGTAATTTTATTGCTGATAATGTAGTTGCGGGAAGAAATATTTTCCTGACCTCCTTCTTTCTTGACAGTTGACACATCTTGGGGTCCCAGAGGAACTCTCAAGCTCTGGGAAGAACTCCGAGAAACAATTTTCTGAATCCTTAGAGAATTAAGAAACTCTAAAACATATCAAGCAACACACATTTATTATAATAATGATGAATGTTTAATAAAATATTCATGATGTCTGAAAAACAGTGTCTATATCATTTTGATGAGTGCTTCTGTATGCGTTTACTGATTATGTGACTTTTTTATATTATTCACTAAACTTGTATCTTACTATTTTTTTTTGCTTTTCTAAATATAAAAGTGACCTTTATAGGTAAGAATTTTCTAATATAGAAGAGGATACTATTTTTTAGAGTATGCTAAAGATCCAAGGAAGGCGTTATTCATTGTCCCTCACTTTTTTTTTTTATAAAGATTTTATTTATTTATTTTCAGAGAGAGGAGAAGGGAGGGAGAAAGAACAATGTATGGTTGCCTCTCGCATGGCCCTCACCGGGGACCCGGCCCGCAACCCAGGCATGTGCCCCGACTGGGAATCGAACCGGGACCCTCTGGTTCCCAGCCCGCGCTCAATCCACTGAGCTACACCAGCCGGGCATTGTCCCTCACTTTTTAAAGTAGGAAATATCAGTGCCACTGGAATGGATTCATAGTTTGCTAAGAAAGCTACTTTTAGGGAGTAAATAATTTGCACATGCAATTTCTAACACTGCTGTGAGAAATTCAAATTACCTTATAGTCACATACCTTAGCTTCACTGATTCTGCATATGTAACGTTATGGGCCTTTCTTTAAAAAGTTACTTCCATTCCTGGACATTTGCTTTGATGATGACGAAGGGATAACTCAGAAGCAGGTCTTCCTAGTGCTGGTGATAACTTGTTCTTCTCCTAACTGAACTTTGTGTTCTTGAATTTTTAATCTGGTTTTCCAGGCTTATTTTTTGGGTATGTGAAATGATGAATGCCAGGGACCAAAATGACCTCTCTGACCGTAAGCATAAACTGTAAAATCTTTAAACTGCTTTTAAACGATCATATTAGGGACTGCAGGTCTTTCAGCATCATTGCTGTGGCCGCCATCTCCTTATCAGGAGTAAGCCACGCCGGAAACACAGCTGCAGGTCAGCTGCCAGAACAGATGCACTCACTTTCCGCGCATATACTCGGCTGCAGATCAGATCAGAATCCTTACCGTGACTTTGATTTTTTTCTTCCCCTTCAACAATCTATGAAGCCCCAGAATATGTGGTTGCAACTCCTCAAGCAGGTTTTCTGCCGCTGGTCTCCTCCTGTGCAAACAACTACCAATTCTTCTGGACAGAACTCACAGCAGAAAACTTCTGCCATCTTGTTATTTGTGATCCTAAGAATTTGAGTAGTCATCAGGGTCGCTTCTAATGGTAAATTTTAGAGCAATGCTAAATCTAAGAACACATCTCTTTCTAACCATAAAAATTATTATGTTTTCTTTTTCTTCAAGAATGATGAACTTTGCAACCCTTTAAGATACAGGCTAGGCTGTTAGAATGTATGTGGGATACCAACTGATGTTTGACTGATCTTAATATTTAATTTATTCCTCAATTACT
Source organism: Micronycteris hirsuta (assembly GCA_004026765.1). Lineage (NCBI taxonomy): Eukaryota > Metazoa > Chordata > Mammalia > Chiroptera > Phyllostomidae > Micronycteris > Micronycteris hirsuta. Next base: position 2,694 of record PVJI01029932.1, on the reverse strand, counting down.
TTTCTGTAAGAGAACTTTCTGCAAATGCCTGGTATATATCTCTGTGTCTCTGTGTATTCGTACAGAAAGAAGGACTATTTTCATGTTTACCCTTCTATAGGAAAATTTAATTTACTGTATTGAGATACTGGGATGCTTGAGAAAAGAAAGGGAAAATGGATATTGGGAAGTATGTGCAAATTTTAAGTTCTGTTAAGGCATTCTTTAACACCATTTGGTGATTGACTTATTTGACTAAGATAATTCTTATTAAATCTAATATTCATTTATAAGGTTTTATAAGAAAATGTCCAAACCTCAAAATTTATCAAACTCGTTTAAATTATTTTTTCTACAGTTTGAATTTGAATGTTCTTTATTTTTCTGTAAGGAAAATGAGTTTTAAAAATTTCCATTTTTTTACATGTAATATGTAAACCCACTTAAGATTAAAATCAAAGGTAAAAAATGTTACTGTAACCTAAAAAGTTTGTCAGATTTAGCATAATAGGTTATACTAAAATAAAAATCTATTTTCGTTGATTAGCTTTTATATACAGGGGTGGGCAAAAGTAAATTAATAATAAAAATACAAGAATTAATAAATACAAGAATAAACTTGTGTGTGATCACAAGTGTAAACACATACACAGATATGAACTTCCTGTCTTCTCAATAAGATTTAACTTCTATGGAGTGGGGTCTATGAGTTATCTTAATGTATCTACAAGTCGCTAGGTGCTGAGTGATCACGTGCTGACGGTGTGGGAGGCTGTCCACGGCCAACGGTCATCCTTGAGTGGGTTGAGGCACCCATCCTCAGGGCTCCCAGCTGCACGCAGCTCTGGAGGCCTGTCTTAGGCTGGTGGTGGCCGATTATCCCGGGGCTCATGCACCCCCCAGCGGAGGCATCAGTGTGGCCTCCTTGCTTCGGACAGTACAGCTGTGGTCCAGCTCAGGCTGACCAGCTCCCGGTGGGTCTTGACTTCTCCGCAGACCACATCTTTTCCTAGCTTCTTCCCCAGCTCTGACGCTTTTCTCGTTCACTCACAGCTCTCTTTCTGTGAGTAACTTGAAGTCACTATTAACTGTTCTCTCTAGTGCAAGTGAGAGTAATTCTTGAAAACGGATTTAAAGGGTGTAGGCGGGGCATGAGGATGCAAGACATCTAGTGATGGAAGCCTGGGTGTAGGGCTGATGAAGGCTAAAATTAGTATGAAGGGTGTTTAGCCCTTCCGAGATTAATGTTAATATTGCATTTTATGATGGTTGTGTGACCCTTTTCTAAACTGTGATTTTTCTAAAATTATGGTATAAGTGGAGTGCGCTTACACTGGTCGCTGCATGAGTAACTTCGGTGTTTTTCTGTGGGTTAGAACCCAGAATGGGAACGTGCCCACCGTTTTCCTGAGAGCGCACATCTCTGCTTTTTCCCGGGAGAGGCTGCCTGGGTCTGGCAGACTGTGTACTTCAAGGTGGCCGCTTTGAAAGCTACATGAACTCCTTCAGGCCTTTAGGATATCATTTAGTATAATTTAGGGCGAGTCGTAGCCCAAGTCCAAGCTGATGAATAACTCTAAATGATACACTAGAGCCTTGGATGAGTGAACGCACCTCCCAAACATGCCACCTGAAAGAGAGAGCAGCTGATACCCAGGAAGAGCCAGGCGTAGCCCAGCAGGTGGCCCGTTCCAGGCAGGACAGCTCGGGTTAGCCCTTTTCCAGCGCAGAGCCACTGGGACTGGCCTCGTTTCCATATGCTCCGTCCCTTGACCTTTAGAGGTGTATTTTACGGAAAGATAATTTAGGAGTCCGAAGGCATTCATATGTTCATTTATTCAGAAAGAGCTGAGACATTGGAATAGTCTAGATCTGTGATCTGAGAAGGGGCATTACTTCTTTCCAAGTCGCCAAGCCAAATGCAGTGTATTCTGAATCTGAACCCGTTATGTCTGTGCTCGTTTTCTAAGACAGCTGTAACAAAGTGCCATAGACAGGGCGGACTGAACAACAGACATTGATTATTTCACAGTTTCAGAGGCCAGAAGTCTGCGACAAAGGTGTCACCGGGGTTAATTCCCTCTGAGAGCCGAGAGGAACAATTATTCCACTGCTCTCTTGCTGCCAGTCTTTGGTGTTCCTTGGCTGGTAGAAGCGTCACCGACCTTTTACCTTCGTGGTCACATGGTGTTCTTCCTGTGCCAAACTCTCTAAACTTCCCCCTTGTTAGGGGTTCAGTCATTGAATTGGAGCCTGCCTTAATGATTTCGTTTTAACTGGCTTACCTCTGTAAAGACCCTATTTCCAAATAAGGTCACGTTCTGAGGTGGGGGATAGGACTTCGACAAATAAGTTTAGGGAGCATACACAATTCAACTCATACCAGCATTAATATAAAATGCTTTTGTGGTGGTGGTTTTGATTTGCAGTCACAAGGCTGCAAAGAAATGCGGTTTTTTTTTTATTAATTTTTTTGTTTAATTACAGTTATTTGCAGCCTCTCCCCTCCCCCTCCTTTCCCCTCCCGTCCCACCCCCCCAGCCTCCCTCCTCCCCCTTAGTTCTGTCCATGTGTCCTCTACAGTGATTCCTGAAAACTCTTCTCCCCATTGTCCCCTCCCCCCTCTCCCCTGTCTATTGTTAGACTGTTCTTAATTTCAGTGTCTCTGGTTATGTTTTGCTTGCTTTCTGCTTTTGTTGGTTATGATCCGGTTAA
>PVJI01029931.1:0-14760 GCA_004026765.1 Micronycteris hirsuta | reverse complement strand
CTTGCTGTGACTAGAGAATTGGAACTAATATTTGTTAATTTTATAAATAACAACAAAATCCAATTGGCAAAGAGAGAGAAAGAAAAAAATATTAGAAAAATAGAGACAGGAAAAAAACAGATCTTATGCAGTATGATACACTCAGCGCTTTTTAAAAAAAATTCATTGATTGATTTGAGAGAGACAGGAAGGAAGAAGGAGGGAAGAGAGGGGACAGAGAGAGAGAGAGAGAGAGGGATGGCTTTGTTGTTCCACTTATTTATTCATATGTTGTTTAATTCTTACATGTGCCCTGACTGGGATGGAACCCGCATCCATAGCATATGGGGATGACTCTATAACTAACTGAGCTACCTGGCCAGGGCCAGCACTTTTTTCTTTCACTTCTTTACATCAACTTACCTATTACTTTCTATTGTTAAATAGTATATAAAATAACCTGAAGTTTGGATTTATGTTATTGCACTGTATATGTACATTCTATGCATATGTACTTTTAATTTTTTTGTGTTGCTTTTTTTTTTACAGTATTTGCTAGAATTAGACCTTTTTTTTGGTGGGGGGAGTGGGAGAGGCTACAGTGACATCCTTGGATTGGCTGCAGGGAAGCAAGCTAGGAGGTGGTTAAGGTAGCGCAGAGGAGGGGACAGAACCCAGAGAAGGGCAGTGTCAATGAGATGGAGCGATACACACAGATGGGAGATGCAGGCACTCGAAGAGACGGGATTGGTGAAAGATTGAGTGTGGGGGGAGGGCAGGGGTGGTTGATAGGCAACTTTTATTAAACTTTTTTATTCTCATTTCTACTTATAAACCATTACTTCCTTATTCAAGGCCTCTTTAATTTGACTCATTGCTCAATCAGCTGAGTACATGTTTAAATAGTTTGTTTCATAAACAGATGATTTGAATAACTAAAAATATCTTTTTTTACCTTTATACTTTATGAATAAAAATGTGACTAGATATAAAGTTATTGGTTGGTCAATTATTTTCTTTTTAAAATTTTAAACATTGCTCAGTAATTGTTTAGGAATTTAATTTTGTAGATGAGTGTGATCACAAATTAATGTCTTTAATTTTCCATTGATAATTTTTTCTGACTGCATACTTTTTGAATTAGTTGATCCTTATAAAGAAAGAAAATCTATGAAGTATCTGACTATAGCCTCTTATTAATTTGAATTCTTTTGTTAACACTTTTCGTACCGCTCACGAGTTTTCTCATGTTTCGAGCGCCATCTGTTAAGGACCGCATCATGAGATGATTTAATTAACTTGCAGTTGCCCAAAAACCTGCAGTCCCTGGCGTATGTCTTAGAGATTTCTATGCGGTACGAAATGTGTTAAGAACACTGTGATCTCTTTTTGAACTTCATATACAGTTTCATGAAGTTTTCTCTCATTATTACCATCCATTCTTCCTCAATTCCTCACTCAGTTCACCTAAAATTCTTTGATTAGTGATCAATTCCGCATCCTCTATGAAAATTGTCTTCTGGCATGAAGTTTAGCTCTTTGCTCTTTTTCTCTCTGCTTTGGGAGAGTGTTTCAGGTTCGTCCTCTGTGTTATAGTTTTAATCATAGGATTAGTCAAGTTCTTAATTCAGCTGGTACAATTTTAGTGTCCTTTGGGCCCCTCTACATTCAACTAATTTCTCTCTGCTTATGGCTTTTACTAGTGGCAACATAAATGTTGTAACATTGTTAAAACATTAAGCACTTAACTCCCACATGACACAGCAGTTTACCCCTAAGTATGTAACCAAGCCAAAAATGAAACGTAAGTCTACACAAAAATTTATACTCATATATTCATAGGTACTGTGTTCAGAATTTTCAGAGACTGGAAAGTGCCTAAATGTGTATCAGCAAGTGAATAGATGAAAATATGATATATCCATAACAAAGATTTCTCCTCAGCATAAAGAAAAGAAAAACGGAAATGACCTATTGTGCTGATATACACAACAATGTGAATGGATCTGAGAAATATGCTGAATGAGAAAAGCCAGATATAAGAACATATACTATATGATTCCATGTATAGGAAAGTTATTAATAAGCTTTCAAATCTTATAAATAAGGCAAAATAAATGTGGATGTAATAAAAAATGATGGAAACACAGGAAAAAGAACATCATGCTGAAAATTAAGATAATGACCATATATGTGTAGGTAGGTCATTTACTGTGGAATCTAGAAGTGTATTTTGAGGACATTATTTGGCACGATCAGTATAATATGAGACTAGGAGGTAGAAAATTTAAGGAAAAATCAGCTTGGACAAAAGAACAGCATTGTTCAATGACACCTGTTTATAGGGTGTCAGACTTAATGGTATTAAGATGTCAGTTTTAACCAAACCACTCTGTAGGTCCAAAACAATTTCGATAAAAATTCTAGCTGGATTTTGTTTGTTGGTTGGTTGGTAGAAATAGTCAACAATTATTTGGGAATGCAAACCACTTAAAATAGACAATGCGTGTTTTTTAAAAAAAATGCATAAAGCTGTTTACTTACACTATCTGATTTTAAGGCCTACTGTAAAGGTACAGTGATTAAAATAGTGTGAAATCATGAAAGGATAGAGATGCCACTCAATGGAAAAGAATAGAGAATCCAGGAATAGATCTACACACATATAATGAATTGTTTTTTGATAAATTCGGCCAAGGCACTTCAATATAATAAGGAAAGACTTTTCAACAAATGGCTGTCTAACAATTGTAAGGCTTTGATTTTAGTGCATTTTTAAAGAGACTACTGCTCCTAGTCTGTAAAGCCTTTTTGTTTCCATCTTTCGCATTCCCCTTTCCTGCTTGTACTTTAGACCCAAATGGAATATGAACAACTGGATTAAAGTATAGATTGTAAAGGAAGTTGTATAGCTACATACATAATACTGAAATGGCTGTCTAGTTCCAGTGTTCAAGGTCTTGGGTTTCTAAGCAAGGGGCTGTAGGAATAAGTCAGATGCCTCTTGTATTGTGAACTTCTTTCAGAGAAAGTTCTTCTGTGTTTAATAAGTGGAAGCATATATAGGGCAGTGTTGTCCTCTGTCTAATTTCAGGGAATGTGTAGAGTGTGGAACTTCCTAAGAGTCTAAATGGGGCTCTTTGCCATACTTAGGTTTTTGTTTTTTTAATTGTTATTTTATTTATTTATTTATTTACTGTGGTGGACTTGTGATTTTGTTTTTAGTGTTTTTAGTAGTACATTAATAAAAAAATGTTGGGGGATATGTCAGGAAACTAATAATATTTGAAATATTTAAATTTTTAATTTAAAATTAGAAATCACAATGGATTTGTTGAAGATATGAACTAAAAAGAGTTCAGTGGTTCTAAAACATGTCAGAAGAATGTCCTTTAATGCTGCATAGCTCCTTTCTGTGTAAGATTTGCTGTTCGAGGGGTGAACTATAATCGTATCTCTGCATCTCATTTTGGACAGTGATGAGGAACTTTCTAGTATAACCTTATTTAATTAAAAAAAATCTAGGACTAAGGCATTATCTTTGGTTAAAAACTAGTGTTTCAATAATTTTTGCTGATTTAGACTTTTTCACATGAGCTAGCAATTGAAACCAACACTTTGTTAGTGATAAGAACTGTATCATTCATTCTGCATGAAATTGAAGCTATTTCTGTTCTCTTATTATTCCAATTGGAGTTTGGATCACTCAGCCAGGTGATAATCATTGATTCTTGTGAAAGCTGGGAATGATAGACAATGATAAAAGAGCAAAGAGCAATTGAGGGAAGAAATTGCCTAGGAGGAGACTGGGGATAAGCCCCAAGGCATAGATAAAATGTGTTGCCTTGGACAGTGGAGCTGAGTGAAAGAATGAGTGCAGATGAAGCCAGCCACATCTTCAGGTGGAGAGGAGGGATATTTTAAGTTATCACCTCCAGAGACCATCATCTTCTCTGTAAATTAAGAAGAGGGGGGAGGTGGGAGGCTGGGGGGGAGGGGGGGGAGGGGAGGGAGAGGATGCAAATAACTGTAATTGAACAACAATAAAGTAATTAAAAAAAAAAAAGAAGAGGGGTCATTTGTTCCTTAAATACTCCTTGAATGAGTTGAAATCACTGAGAGATGAAAGAAACACTGAAAAGTTCTGATGGCAGTGGGAAGTTTGCAGTCACCTGTGGAGGAGAATGCAGTTAGTAAGCAATTAGGACTGAATCAAAGTCTTGCTGAGCAATAGAGAGGTCTCAGCAGGGTTACATTTGTTCTTGGAGGCAATCATGATGGATTTGTAATCTTGTTGGGAGTCCTTGACGGAGGAGGACAAGGAAAACTAAACTCCCAAAGTAGATTTGACAACAGTGAAGTTTCAAATGGGTAGGAGAGCAGGGATTTATATGGGGAAATGGAACAGGGATCAGAAGGCCTGACTATAAAAACTTAGGCTAGAAATCCATGCAGATATACAAGATCAGCTAAAGACCTGAGGTCAAAATATAGGAACATGTCCTAGGATCCATTAGTCAAGAGTGGTAACCTGATGCCCAGTTGGCAAGCTAATGATAACAATAGTGAAAAGTAGTCGAAGATTTATTACATCAGTATAGCTTCTACCGCTACTCCTGTTAGTGCTACTGGGATGTATATGTTCCTTACATCAGGGTGACTAGCATTTTCTTAAAAGGCTATATAGCATATGTTTTTGTTTTTTTTTTAAAGATTTTATTTATTTATTTTCAGAGAGAGGAGAAGGGAGGGAGAAAGAGCAATGTATGCTTGCCTCTCACATGGCCCTCACTGGGGACCTGGCCTGCAACCCAGGCATGTGCCCCGACTGGGAATCGAACCGGGACCCTCTGGTTCCCAGCCCGCGCTCAATCCACTGAGCTACATCAGCCGGGCTATATAGCATATGTTTTTGACTTTGTGGGCCATATCCTCTATGACAACTGCTCAAGTCTATTACCAAAACCTGAAAACAGCCTTAGTCAGTATGCAGACTCATGTACATGAAAACTCTTGGTGGTTGCCCAGAAACACCAGTGTCAAATCCCCTTTAGAAGTCAAGAAAATAAACCTCAGTGTAAACAGCGATGAGACCTTATAAAAGTAGACTTCTTAGCCTATTGGATGTTAAAGAGTTTTTTCAATCTATCTACAGCATATAAATATACATGCATGTATGTATATGTATGCATGTTATATTACACACCTAATGCTGTTTTAGGCTCTATGAGGAATATATGGAAATTAAATAATCTCTTCTAGGAAATATCAGTCTATTTGGAGGAGATGGGGAAAGGAAGATTGGGGGAATAGAATTGATTATAAAATATGATGTAATTGAGCTGTGCATTACCACCAAAAAAAAGTCACTTTATGACTTTGAGTGCAAAATGCCTGTATACCAAGCAGGAAGATTTCTGTGCCTTTGGACTTGAGATTTGAGACAGTAGCCAACTGGGAACTCTTTTATCACATACAGCATTTCAGCTTCTCTCACACTTCTGGAAAGATGAAATAAGGACTCATTTTTCCAGGATTATTACTTCCACTTCTTACTTATACTGAATGTCATAAAAAACTAAAAATGAAATGGACGCTTTTCATACTCAATCACACTTTGACAAGCATAGCATAGCGTCCAAAAATATTTGATTTATTGAAAGTAATGTCTTGCTATATTTGATACAGACTCCTTTTACTTCTTTTTAAATAAACATTTTGTTGAATTATGGAATGTACTTATGTGGCAATAGGTTAAGTCTGTTGGTTATATTTTTGTGAAATTTTACCTAGGAAAATCAAAGATAGGTGGATAAATTCCATTTAGTGTTTGCCAGATTAAAACAATCATAAAATTGTCAGATCATATTTTGAAAGTAATTTAAAAGTAGCATGTAAAATAGTATTATATATTTGATTAATTTTTATCTCATAGTATCTTGGGAGACCCCAGTGCTATAACTTCCTACTGGTGATTTGCAAATAAAACATAATCTGTGATTCTGGATGGAACATTATAGCATCCGTCATCATTCAGTGTCATGGTGGTATCACTAGTCGCCACAGTCAGTGTGCACATTCCATTTTTGTTTTGGTTTACTCATTGTCAAATCCAAGATTTCTACTGTTTTAGATGGCAAAAAATTTTGTATGCCCAGCTTTCAAAGTCTTGGGTAAGATTCCAGTTGGCTGGTGAAGTTCACCGCGATGTCAGACCTGTGGGAGAAACCATCCCGCATTGTTGACAATGAATTCTCCGTATCACAGAATGGAGTGAGAAAGGTTCTCCCACACAGTCTTACTCAGAATTATTGAAAAGAGATGTTATTCTCTAATGAAAACCAGCATGATGAGGAAAAACTCAATAGGAGCTACATTTCTAAAGAGTGATTCTAACCAGCCAGTGCTGGTAGATGGCAGATTAACAGGAAAAAAGGGATAAAAGAACAGAAAAGGGATATCCCATTTCTAACAATTCTGTTTTGTTGAGAGATATGTGAGGATCAGTCAATGAAGGGCTCAGCCCTGATACTGGGTTTAACATTACAATTTTGTTAAATATTAAAACTTAGATGAAGTCATAAAATATATATAATCTGCTTTTGCAGCTGATAAAAATATGGGAGAGAGCATTAATATGATGAATGAGAAAATGAGTGCCTAAAGTTAATAGCTTGAGTTGATAGATTGCATCAAATCATGGGATTAAATTTAAATGTAAATATTTATTTGAAAATCATTTTGGACAGTTGTAAGGTAATGGAGACACAGCCTGAGAGCAAATACTGCTTTTTAAAAAAGGTTAAACTGGAGCTTTTCAAAAATATGATGATGACAAAGTTAATATGAGCCAGGAGTATGAAGCAGCTGCTAAAAATAAAGACCTTCGGCACTGCGGAAACAGACTATAGTGAGGGTCAACGGGGGTCACGTGATCCTCTGTGAGGTTAAACGCTCTGTGACGTTTAGGCTGCGTGCAGAGGGTTGTGCTGCTGTCCATGGGCATGCAGCATTAACAGGGCATGTGATATGTGTCTTAGTGGGGACAAACAGGGCTGACCTGTTTCCTGCAAATATTTGAACTGTCAGTGGAACAAATGCTAGAATTTATTTTCTTTCAGGTAAAAGCTTCGAGAACTGGACTTGATTCTCCTGGAAAGGCGTGGGCAGCAGCTGCCAGAGAGATAGAGTAGTGGGGATTCTTCAGTTTAATAAAGTTTAAATGGAATAACTTCTTTTTTCCTCTTAAAAGTCAAACATGCCTAATTATTTTAATATAAATGAAAATTTTGAGAAGGTAGAAAGAAGACAGCCCTGGTTGGGTGCCTGCTGAGATGGGATATGAGTGGGGCTCACATTCTTGATGGGTTGCTGGGCCTTCTGGGGCATGCTGTGTGGACCTGGTCTCCACTTAACAACCTAAGTGCACTTAAAAAATTGTGATAAACTGTGACAAGTGGTACAATAGCAAAGTCACAAGGTATGCAGTTAACATTACAAAGGGAAGTTCAGAAACAGTTTCATGTTGATTTTATCCCAAATCAGGCAAAAACAAAAAACCAAAAAAAAAAAAAACTCAGAACACAAAACTCACAGGAAATGATAGTATACCCACTTTTTTTCATGAATGAACAGGATGGCAGTTTTTTATACTGTAGTTCACTAAGAATTGAAAATGAAGATGCCCCTGGCTACATGACAGCCCTGACTTGCTGAGTGATGCTTGTAATCCCCAACTAATTGTCAGACTTTTCTGTTTTATCTTTTCATTTATTTTAGGGGAGGTCAGCAAAAGGGTTCTGTTGTTTAGAGTTTCTCAAAGGTTAGTAGACCTTAGTTTGAATGAGCTGATCCTATTATTTCCTTAGAATCTGTTAAGGTTATAAAAGTTTGGTTTGGTGTGGGTCAGGGCAGTGAAAAAATGTAAGGACACTGGGTAACAAAAGAGAAAAAAAGGATAAATAATGTTTTATACCCTTTATGCCTCTCTTCTTCAAAAATTTGTATAGAACTATCTTTGAAAGAACTCTTTTTCCTCCTCAAATCCCATATTTACATATATATTCTTCTTTCATGATCCAGAAATGTTATATGAATCTGAGAATACATTTTATATCATATTACATATGATGAATTATACTTTTCTTCTTTCACAGCTGAATTTATAGTCAGTTGTTCTGTGCCATTAACACATTGCAGTTATTCTTAGTTTGTTATTAAAGAAAATATTGGAAATATTAGACATCTTCAGGGAAATTTTTTAAACATATTACCAGATGGGTGAACACTTATCCTTTCCAAGAATATAAAATTTGTGACTCATTTTTATCTTTGGTTTTCCACGGTAAAGAATGGGTGTCAGCTTCCTATGTAATTTTGATTTGTTTATCCAGCAGTTTTGTTTGTCCATGCAGTTTTCTGTGTGCCAATTGTGGTGAATATTTGGTTTCCATAAAAGGTACGAGTTTTCTTTGAGGCTATTTTTCCTTGCCACTGCCAAACCCACAACTGATGCACCATTACTTTGACTTTTGTTCTTAATTTAAACTTGGCACAGATCCCCTCTTTGGTGTAAAACATGAAACAAACTCCATTTTGACATGGAATCTGGGGAGGAAACTATTTGTTTGACATTCTCTGAAGGGCTATATAGACAGGATGTTTGTGTTACTCTCATACAGACAGGACTGCTACCTGAATATGCCAGGACTCATAAGTTCAGGATTGGCACTGCTACTGAGAAAGAAATCTTGCCAAGAATCCTTTTTTTTTTTTTTTTTTTTTTTTGGCTTATAGGTAAAAGCAGATAAAGATAAAGACAGATTAAATTGTCTCAGTTTCCAGGAATGCAGAACAACCCAGGACAGACACTACCCTTAAGCCCAGTGGCTTTTCACTGTCGCAGTCCTTCAGGACTGACTCAGTGCCACGTAGAGTTTAGATCCACGCTGCCCGAGTGTGAGCCCTGACTGTACCACTTACATGCCTTGGCAAGTTATTTAATTTCCCTGGTCTTTGTTTTCTCAACTGTAAAATGAGATATCAAAAGCTTTGACTTCGGAGAGCTCCTGTAAGGATTAAACTCACAGGTACAGTCACTTAGCACACTGATTGGCACAGCATCCTCCTCCTCCTCGTTGTCTCTAAAAGTCGTATATGTGAGTTCCCTTCTTGTTTGGCTTTGGACATTCTGGCCTCGTTACCAGCCTGCTTTAACGTGCTAGGTCAATGCCATGGTCTCCTACTTCTTGTAGAGCAAACTGAATGTTTGAATGACCTGAAGGTGCTCTTGTGCATTTAAGATCTGAAACTTTCCATCATATTTTATGAATTATTTAGGTCCTGTAAACTGAGTTCACCTACATTTTGGAAAATTTTCAAACTATCTTCTGTAAGAGCTATGCAAGTCTAGAAATTGAAAACACAGTAAAACAGTAAAAAAAGAATCCTATGAACTTCTACCTGTCAAATCAATCCATTTATTCATATTTATTGGGTGTCTAGAACCTACACAGTAGAGAAAAATCCTTATCATTCTCATGAGCTCCCTGCCTTGCATAATGTAGGCACCTAATAAAATTGTTTTTTTTTTTTCATTTGAAGTTTATTACCGAGCTTTTCACAGTAAGGTTATCTTTAAAGTATTTCTAAGTCTCTTCTTTTTAAAGTTGATAACCGGTTAGAAGTAGAGCAGTAGCAATTGCTGAGCTTAGCAGTAGCCAAAAGCAAACTTCATCCCAAAGTCTAATGACAGCTTCTTGGATGCAGCTCCTGAGTGTTTCTTTTCTCTCTTTTTAAAGACAATCCGTAGGTCTGGATCCACTGCTGATTTTGCAATTTTTACTGGTTAGGTCATATTGAGAATGATGATAGCATTATAAATGAAGTGTTATATATTTTTTTATCCTTTGCCACAATTTAGTAGGAAAGAGAAAGAAAGAGGGATGATCCATCACTATTGTCCTAGCACGTCGAACTCTCTGCTTTTTAAGAAATGGCATGCGAGTTGTAACATCATATAAAAAATTCTTGTCTAAAGTGAAATTGTTTCACAGATGAAGATAATTAGTGTTTATCGAGGCAATGGTGCATGGGATTGTACTTAAAGAAGAATTAAATGAAAGATGTTTTGTCATTTCACTTATGGTTCACTGACAGAGATCCAAAGTTCTTTACATTAATCAGAATGCCACTTTAGTGCCATTAAATTTCACATAATTAACTGATTTTTGAGTCATGACATATAGGGAAAAATTAGGCTAGGTACAATTGCATTAGTTTCAGAATTATGAATAATTTTAGGTTTATCACTGAAATTATTTTATAAATATCCCTACATGAGCTTCTCTGAAGGCACCTCATCTCAATACTCAAGATCACCCCATCTTTCTGTCAGCTCTGTCCTTGTAGAGCTCCTATGTGACCACTCTCCTCAAGTTGCTATTGACATAGGATTAGGAATATGAAAGTCCCCAGTCACATGGAGCCAGTGTCAAAGAAGTTAATTGAATTTAATTATTTATTGGCCTAAATCTCCATATGCTCACTTGAGAAAGGGATAACTATATGTAATAGTTCTTTTAAAGCTACACCCTGGCTGGGTGGCTCAGTTGGTTAGAGCATTGGTCCACATATACCAAGGCTGTGGGTTCAATCTCATAAAAGAATTAAGCAGTGAATGGATCAATAAATGGAACAACAAATCGACATTCTCTCTCTCTCTCTCTTTCTCTCCCCCTTCTCCTCCCACTTCCTCTTTCTCTGTAAAATCAATCAAAAAAAAAATTTAAAGCTATAGTCCAATACAAGCTATGGCTATTACCATTTCCCCCGAGTATCGTTATTAATATGGGGACCTTCACTGCTCCTAAAGAACTGCTTTACCTAGTCCTTCTCTTTCATGGTCTCTATTCATAGAACACAAACGTAGCTCTCTCTGTTTAGCCAAGAATTTGAGGTTAACGTGAATATCTAATTCTTACCCATAAATTTTGGGCAGATGCAGAAAACTTTCTTAATCGATTTTGTGTTTCTCACTGCTCCTAAAATAGGCAGGAAGGCAGCCATGTTGGCTAGTGAAACTTTATGAAGATCCTAGCAAAATGTTAGTGTTCCTTTTGGCTTTGCTTCCAATGAATTAGGGTTTTGTGAACATTTGCTTGAACTGATCATGATACCACTGATTCTAGGAGACTTGCCCCCCTTCTTGGAGAGCAGCGTTGCCAGTGTTATGCCCCCTGTAATACTGCTGTTTTTCTGTTTTTGTGCTAAACCCAAAGAGTTAGGCAGGTAATGCGGTGAAAGAAGAAAATAAACTTATAATTGTTGGCATGAACAGTAAACCTCTTACCAAGAGATTTCAATATGACATTCTAAATGATTTTCATCAACATCAGAGCAAGTTTCTTCCTGAATTAAAAAAACAAAATCTAATAGTTTAATTTTGCCTGTTTCTCAGCTCGAATGTAAGGCTATGTATGGGTAGACCTCTGCATACAGTGTGAACTTCACCATCTTAATATGTCTAAGCCTCTCTTTCTTTTCCTGAAATCTATCATATTCACAGATTATTTCTTCTAATAGGCTATTTCTGAGACTGATACAGATCATTTATATCACAATTAATAATTTCTAGTTTCTATTTGCCTAAGAAGGCTTTGTGTTAAGATATACCATAAATGAAATACATAACTTTAATATAGGCTACAGATATTTTGATCTTTTTGCTCATTCATAGCTACTGCGTACCAACAAGCACTGGGCATTTGAGTGGCACAAAGCCTTCTGTTTACATCAGGTGGGGTTATAATCCTTTTTTTTTGAAACTATTGGATAACAGTTAATAAATTAAAATGATCTGTCAAGTCAGAAATCACTTTAAGAAATATCTAAAGATAAAAATATTTAGAGTATAATATGCTATATATACTCTAAAGTCTCTTTAGAAAAAGTTTAAATAACTAACTTAGAATCGGCTGTAGAATATTTGTGTTCTGATTTTGTTCTCACTAAAAAATAAGGTGAGAAAAGAATCATCCTGATAGAGGTGCATGAGGACTATGTGCAGTAACGCACAATGAACACCACCAAATATGTTCCTAATGCATTGTACCTTTCATTATTATTTCTAATGGTATGAAAAACGAGATTATGGAAATTAGAGTTATAAAAGTTTGAAAATCAGGATAGAATAATCTTTCGGAATGTTGGCTCGGATGGCTTTTGGAGTTTATGCAATGCATATCGTGCTTATTTAACTGTCGGACTTATTTTAAAAATTTTAATTTCCTCTCCTACCTCCAGGAAGCATGTATTTTTATTTTTCCACCCAGTATGTATTTCTACTCATTATTCTGGACATGGGAATGATGCAGTTCTTGGAAAGGGCTAGATTATCTTGGCCATTCTCTTGTTACGCTCAGTGGTGTCAGTAAGACAAGCTTCTTCAGGAGCCGTGTAGTTCGTGAGTCTGGAATGCCATAGAAAGAGAAATAAACATAACTCTATATTTTATTGCTGAAGATTATATAAAGATTCTTAGTTGGCTTGCTTTTCAGATTGAGTCTTTCAGTAATGGTTTAAATTTGATATTCTAATTATTCTTATTATATTGTTATTCTTATTTTTTTGTTTGGAAGTAAAGAATCCCTAATAATTAAAATGTAGATGTACTTTGGAAATCTTTGAAAGACACAGTATCTTCCCATTTATATTTAGTTTGTACATTTTAGCTAGGTTATTTATTTAACTGTTTTCTGCCGTTGAAACAAATATATAATATATATTTATTATTACATATATTACATACATTAGATTTATCTCATTCCTGAAAAGATTCTTTTTAGTCTTTCAACTTGTTAGACACTCCTAATTTCACTCTTAGCATACGAGTTTAGTCACCACTTCCATGACATGAAGATCTCCCAGTTTTCACCTTACTCGGCCTTCACCTTTAACTCTATTAGGTGGCTTTTATGAGTTGATGCGGCTGTAAGAACATCAACAACAGCAAAAACCTTCATGAAGTCAAAGCTTTATTTCTTACTCATGTAAAATATTGTCTGAAGCTCTGCTTCATTTCTTCTTCATCCTGAGATTCCAGCTGAGGAGCTACCCTTTCTCAGCCTATTGCCAAGATCACAGAAGATTCAAAAAGAGAAAATGAGAATCCATGCCAGCTCTTACAGCTTCTGCTCACAGGAGGCACGTGTCTCCTATCTCTTCCACTTAAATTTCATTAGCCAAAGCCAGTCATAGAGCCATGCCTGAAGATAAGGTGATAGAAAGTGTAATCTCTCTGCAGCACTGGGCCTGGTGGGAGAGTGAGGAGGAAGCTGGAATGTTGAAACTAAATTATGGTCTACCACACTGCTTTGATATTGCCTTTGTCTCTTGAAATGTACCTTCCTCTCTCTAGTTTCAAATTACCATGTAGTCATTTCCTAAGCATATATTGAGCATCAGCTCTTATATGTTTCCCACGGTCAGTAATTTTATATACTTTAATATTAAGAATCATAAACTGAAAGAAGTCTATTGACATTCTTAGCTCTTGTCTTCCTGTTATTTCTATACATATTGAATAATTTTCAAAATGCTTTCCTTGAATCTTTTTTCTCACTTACCTTTTATGATGTCAATTTCAGACCATTTGTACTTTTTAAGTAACAGAGATAAGACTGGAGTTCTACCTCTGGGATTCATTAGCTATGTGATCTTGGACAAGTTATTTGTTCTCTTTGATCTTCAGTTTCCTCAAGAGTAAAGTGGATATGTTAGAACCTCTGGGATTAAATTGCATTAAAAAATGTGGATCACTTGGTACAATCCTTGATGTATTATATAAATCCTCATGCAAGTCATATCTTGTCTCACTTTAAAACATCCTAAGACTTCTCGTTTTACTCAGAATTACAACAGAAGTCCTTTGAAGAGATACACACTCCAAAATTACCTGGCCCCATTGCCCTCTCCCTTGCTTACTTTGGCTCATATATCTTAGGCTTCTTGATAATTCAAAGCCCCCAAAGTACACTCCAGGCTTAGTGCCTTTGACACTGCTGTTTCCACTAGAATGTTCTTTATGTAAATGCCTATGAAGGGATTAACCAAGGAACATTTATGCACAGCCCATGGACACAGATGACAATATGGGGATGGACATGGGGAAGGGAGGAGGTAGGGCAGGGTAGAGGTGGAGAAAGGGAGAAAAAAACAGGAACCACTGTAACCACATAAACAATACAAATTAAAAGAAATATCTATGAGTGATGCTGGGATTTCGTACCAGCGAAATCCTTGGGGGACCGTACCCTGATTGCGTGAATCAAACTTACCCAGAGACACACTTGGAGATAAGAATCCGGCTGCCACGGGTCTTTCCCTCCACCTCTATCTTGGAAAAGACCTCGTGGGTAGCTTAGCCGGGGTTTTTATTAGAAGCTTTAGGACATATTTACATTGGATTGATTATTCATGGGCTTATGCAGAACAGGGATAGGTTTACTCATTAACAGAGCATTAGGATGTAAATTCAGGTCTGGTGGTAGACAGGACCAGGTTACACATTAAACAGGAGACAAGTAAATAGAGGGTAAGCTAGCTAGGGCTGTTAACTTTTAGGACCATAGAACATTGAGGCAGTGATTCATTAATTTAAGCTTCCAGACTTTGGGAGGAAAAGGCTCAGCAAATCAGAGAATTTCTTAAGATACATTTTTGACAAATTCCCATTAGAGGGTTCCTATTCCACAGACATGATCCACACTTGCCCACACGGGA
>PVJI01029930.1:0-14749 GCA_004026765.1 Micronycteris hirsuta | reverse complement strand
TTCTCTTGCTGCTTGTAAGATTCTTTCCTTATTCTTGATCTTGGGTAATGTTATTATGATGTGCCTTGGTGTGTTCCTCTTTGGGTCCCGCTTCTTTGGGGTTCTCTGAGCTTCTTGGACTTCCAGGAAGCCTATTTCCTTTGCCAGATTTGGGAAGTTCTCGTTCATTATCTGTTCAAAAATTTGTTCAATTTCTTGGACTTCCTCTTGTCCTCTGGCAGCCCTATGATCCGTATGTTGGGTCTTTTACAAATGTCTCTGAGGTTCCTGAGTCCCTCCTCATTTTTTTTTAATTCTTGTTTCTTCCTTCTGGTCTTCCATTGGTTTGAGTCCCAGCTTCCTTTTTTTCCCTATTGGTTCCCTGTAAATCTTCCTCCATTACCTTTATCGTATTCTTCATTTGTTCAATTATGTCTTCCAGTTTTGTGAGCATCCTGATTACCAGTGTTTTAAACTGAGCATCTGTTAATTTGGCTATCTCTTCTTCCGTTAGTTGTAATTTGTTCTGATCTTTCATTTTGGCCATTTTCATTCTTTTTTATCTCGGCACAGCTGTCGGAGTCTTAGGTGTTTGTTGGTGCCTGGCAACCTGGGTCACTTTTTTGTGACGTTTCCTCTGGGGGCGTGGCCTGGGAGGGAGCAATGGCGTCTGCTGTTCACCGCTGCTCCCTACTACCCTCTGCTCCCCAGTTCCCCACTGCCTTTTCCGCCAGTCTCGGCCCTGCTGGTTCCCACTGGCCTCTCCGGTTACGCCGCCGGCCTGCGAGGTTCACCCGTTGCTCAGGGTCGTGCTTTGGTTAGGCGCTCCCGGGGTGAGTCCCTCCAGGCAAACTGCCTCTCCGCTCCTCCGCTCGGTTCTGCCCCACTTACCGGCCTGGATGTACGTCCTCCCCAACTTCCTGGGTGTCGGACTTCCCTTCAGTTCGATTCTGTCTGTTCTGGTTGTTTAGTTTTCACTATTGAGTTCGTTGTTTAAACTCTGGTTGTGAGCAGCGGCGCAGTGCGCCCACCTACACTGCCATCTTGGCGGAAGTCCCTGTGCTACATGTATTATCCTCCTCATCATCCTGGTAATAATAATGATGTTGTGCTAATGACTGTTGAGTGCATATTCCACACCGGGCCTTGCTCTGTGTGCTTCATACTGTTACCTCAGGTTTAATAGGGTTCTAATCAGGTTGTCAAGGATTCTGTCCAGCTGGAAGGCCAGTTCCAGAGCTCACAGTCCAGTGGAGACATTGCTCCAGGCCTTGCTGTGTGTGAGCCACCCACAGGGAAGTGGTCTGGCCACCTCCCCCAAACTGCTGACAGTGACCTTTAGCAGTAGCAACCAGAGCCTCGTGCTACAGCTGGCTGAGCGCCCAGCCAGAGGGACTGAGCTGGTGCAGAGTGAGCAGCTGCAGGGCCTGAGCCCCTGGGGCCTCCAGGTACCCTGGCTTAATGCAGGGACACTGTGCAAGGCTACGACATCCCAGAGCTGGGGACCAAGCATTAGGACCCCTGGGGTTTGGGCGCAGCTTGTTCACTGGTGTGCTATGGGATCTTGGGCAAATCCCTACCCCTCTATGGGCCTCAATTTCCTGGAAGGTGAGTGTCCTGGTATTTGATCGTTCTTCCTCGTAGTGCTTGTGATAGGTGGGGCACTGTGCAAACCACAACACAGTCTCTCCTGCCAGGAAAACCAGGCCCCAGGCTGTTTAGGATCTCTCCTAGGTGCCAGGTCCTGTGCTGTACACTGGGTCCCCAGAGCGGGAGCTGAGCTGACCCCTGACTTCAAGTAGTTCCCAGCCAGTTGTGGGGTTGGGGGCAGACAGGAAGATTAACCACAGCCTAGTGGTAGGTACTGCACTGCATAAAGAGAAGGATACCCAAGAGGGCGTCATGTGTTCCAAGGAGGGAGCAACTGACGGCCTGCTGCAGCCTGGAGGCTTCTGGGTAGGAAGAACATGGAGTTGAACTGTGTCTTGCGTCTTCCAGGTAGAGAATGGGGTGTGCATTACTGCTGAGGGAACAACCTATGCAAAGGCCTGGAGGCAGAAAAGACCAGGCCTGTTGGAAAAAAAGGTGAACTCCACATGGCAGATAGCAGGGAGGGGAGTGTGTATGTGTGAGTGCAAGGAGTAGGGCCGGAGAGGCACATGGGAGACAGCAAGGGCCTGAGCTGAGCACCGAGTTGCCGAGCCACAGGTGAAGACTCCTAGGCTGGAAAGAGCAGGGTCCATGCAACAGGCCACATAGGCACCTGGGAGGGCCCGGAGCCTCCTGAGTCCCAAGTGGGCCCACCTCACCTCCAATCTCAGATAAAGCCCTTCACAAAAAACAGCCCATTTATTGCAGATGCCTCACACTTGTAGGCCTCATTCTCTGTCTTCAGGAGAACCAGCAACCAGGGAGGCAGCTGAGACTCCAAAGAACTGGCCAGGTGATGCAGAAACAGTTATTGAGCACCTAGGGGTCAGGCCCCTCGTTGGCCTCTGGAGAACAGACCAGGCAGGGTTCCGACAATGAGCCCACAGTCTGGCTGAGAGGACAGCGCTAAACACACGAGCGTGCCAATAACTGCCCATCTAGCCATGAGGGGGATCTGACTCCAGGCCCGCTGCTTCATGCCTCCCCTCCCATCATTTTTCACCCATCATTCAAACATCAACAGCAAAGAATTTCCACACCTTTGATCTTGCTGGACCCCCCTGTGAGGTAGGGCCCTTGTTCCCATTCAGAAGCAAACTGAAACCCAGGAAGTTCAAATGAGTCACCCATGTCCACACAGCAAGTCAGATGCAAACCAGAACCCATCTTTGGACTCAGCTATCTGGTGAGATCAGGGAGGAAAACTGCCACTGTCTTTCCCAGCTTTGCTGTGGGCCAGACCATCCCTGGGATATCAGAAACCCAAGGGACTTTCCTAGGAAACAACTTCCTGGAGGAACATGAGAATCCCAGAGCTGGGGTCCAAGAGATATTTTCAACTTAGGGATGTTGAACCCCGTGCTGAACCTGAGGGTGCCCAGGAGCCCCAAGCAGTTTTCCCAGCTCTGCTGGTGGTTCTGAGCCCTGGAGGCTGCAAGCAGGACTGCCTTTGAATGAAATGAAGCATTAGCTCCACACAAGGGCTGGGCTGGCCTCTGAGGGAATGTGGGCACCACCATCAGGAAGATCTGTAAGCTGTAGGAAGCTCCAAGCCCTGAGCACTGGGGCATGCCCTGAAGTGGGGCGGGTATCTTTTGACCCTCAGGGGGTCTCAACCCCACTCAGGGGCTTCTGGGTCCCAGTGGAAATTTCTCTAGGCCCTTTGGCAAAGATCTCTGGGTTCTGATGAGGAGTCTTTGGATACTATAGACCTGGGGAGGGGGTTCTAACAACAGATCACTTGTCAGAAAGATGGGAAGGGTTGAAGTGTTTGAATATATTTAGGTTCATATATTTGCTGTATCTGTGGAGTTTCTTCAGTCCATTTCACTTCCAGGGCACTCACCCCTTATTTGTTCCACATTGGCCCTCAGAGCCGCATTTTATGGAGCTGAAGAGATTAAAGATGGAGAATAGAGGAGAGCTGCCCAAAACCCCACAGAACATCTGGACTCAGACCTGGCCCTCTCCTGTGGCCTCCATCTGTCCTTGCACCCTCTGCCAGCCTGGGCTCCACCCTCTCCAAACCCGGCTGGCCTTGCCTTTTTAGCCCTTGCTGAGCTGTAGGCCACTGAAGCCAAAAAACCAAGCACCATTCCCCACCTGAGCTCTCCTTTCTGAAAAAGCCCTGTGGGGAGGAGGGGTGAACTGGGGGCTTTCATCCTGGCTCTGTTCCTTCCCTGTGTGCTTAAGTGAAATCATGAGTCTGAAAGCGCTTCATAAACTGAAAAATGCTGAACCAACACAAAGACGGGGGAACCACCACTCTGTTTTTTGAGTCATCACACAAGGATGTGTTCATTAACTGTACAGAGAGAGAAAGGGAGAGACAGAAACATCAATGTGAAAGAGAAACATTGATTGGCTGCCTCCCCTATGCCCCTGACCAGTGATCAAACCCACAACCTCAATATGTGCCCTGACTGGGAACTGAACCCGCAACATTTGGTGTACAGGACAATGCTCCAACCAACTGAATCACCCGACCAGGGCAAACCATCACTCTTATGGACAGAGACAAGTGATTGGAGTCAGGCCTTCTAGGGGCATTACAGTCTGGGAAGACAGAAGCACAGGCTCTCAACCCCAACATGGTAGGGATAACGCGATAGCCAAGGGGTGTGCCAGGCACTGTGAGGGCACAGACCACTCCCTAAGGGAGTCAGGGAATGCCCTGAGAGGAGGGCCCCTTGGAGATGGGCCCTGGGATGTGGGACCGTTTGCCAAGCAGACAAAAGAGAAAGCATGCTGTTCAAAGAAGGGAGCAGCTGGTGTGAAGGTGTGGGCTTGGAAGGGGAGTGGTCCAGCTGGAGCATCCACTAAGCGATGGGGAAAACGAGGCTTGGCAGGCTGGGCTGGGGCAGAGGAGAGCATTAAACTGCTTGCAAAGAAGGTTTCGATTTCTTTTCAGTAAATAATGAGAATCCTAAAGCAGGGAAGTGGGACTTATGCAATAAATTATAATTTCTATTTTTTACAAATTTCAAAATAGAGGCTCAGAGTGAGCAAGCAAATTGCCCAAAGCCTCTGTTTTAGTCCGGAAAATAGAACTAATAGAGTAGAGATATTTTATATATACACACCCATACATTTATATAAATGTACATGTAAATTATATCTCCATAAATATATTTACATATATACTTATATTTTACACACTGATATTTAATATTCTATCTACAAGAGATTTGTTATTAAGAATCAACTTACACAATTATGAAGGCCAGCAAGTCGCAAGATCTGCAGGGTGGGTCGGCAGGCTGGAAACCGGGCAGAGCTGATGGTTTAGTTTCCAATCCAAGTCCAAAATTCATTGCCACAGCCTCACAGCTAAAAAGTGGCAGATCTGGGGTTCGAACCCAGGTCTGTGTAACACGAGAACCCTCTGCTGCTTCAGCAGCCACTGGGCAGAGGTCCAGAGCTCTCCTTTTGCAGCCTGGACGCCAGCTTCCATGCCAACTTTAGAGAAGCAACCAGTCCCCAGCCAGGTCAGGCTGTGGGCCAGTCAGAAGGCCCAGCAGGGCTTAGGGATGGAGCTAACCAGCAGCCTCTCTGTTTTACACGGGGCTTTACAAAGGGTTTTACACCCCTCTCGGGAGGCGAGGTGAGGACAAGGGAGTTGGAGCTTGCCTGGCAGAAGCAGGACCTGCTCCTCCTCAGGCATCTGAACAGCTATGCCCTCTCTCCCTTCTCCCCCTGCTTCCTGGCCTAGAGAAACATTGCTTTCAAGATCGTTGGAACTGGAAAAGCCCCGAACTTTCCCTTCTTCAAATCAACTCCATACCATTATGCAGAAGGCAAAACAGAGGTCCATATTGAGAAAGGGCTTCCCCATGGTGACTCAGCCAGTCCAGTTCTCTTTGGCCTATATTTGTAGGGCTTCCTATGTTACACTGTGCAAAGGCTTACAATGTAAAGGGATGGAATAGGCAAGTCCAGGAGTGTGGTTGCGGGAGCCTCTTCTCACCAGCCTGGTGCCCCTAGGGAATAAAGACCGCCCCGCCCCTGTGCCTCCAGTGTCAGAACAGGGCCTGCAGCAGAGGTGTGTGGCTGTTTAATAATGTCCCCATATGTTCCACAAGGCCCTGGGGTACAGACGAGAGACACAGAGGATGCTTTCTCAGAGAACAGAACTTCACGACACGGGGCTAGCATAAAGGCGGGGAGTGAGGGAGGAGGTGGGCATAGTATCTCCCAGTTTCCAGGCAGCTCCTGGGTAGGTAGGAGATACCCTTCTCGAATCTTGAGAACAGTTGGAAGAAGAGCAGATCTGGAGGGACGATGGCAAATACAGTCAGGACTGTGAAATCAGTAAAGGTCTGAGGAGGAAAAGTACAAGTCTCGTTTGAGGAAGGTTGTTGGTATGTCTTGGAGAGTGGGAAGAATTATATAAGAGTGGAAGAGGGTTTGAATGGAAGCTGAGGTTGGTCCTTGATCCCTTTTCGGCTGTGGAGAGCCACAGAAGGTCTTTAAGCAGATCCCCAGGGAGATGATTCCAAAGGCTACTCCCAGCAAGCCACACGGGAACACCACACCCGATTCCTCAGGGAGCCGGGGGAGATGAAGCCGGGCCAGGCCCACACCCACATCTACCTTCTTCCCTGTTCACCCGCATCGGAGCTCAGCAATGCTGAGAGTGGAGAGGAGTAAAATGCTCACGGGGCCGATGGAGAAACTAAGGCGCGAGAGCTGAAGCAGCTTGCCCAGAGTCACAGCTGGGAAGCAGAATCACTGGCTTAGAGCCCAGCCTCCTGTTTCACAGAGACAGAATGAGAAGCCCAAAGGGGAATACCCCCCATTTTGCCAATGAGGAAGTAGAAACAGAGGAAGTCGGGGTCTTCTCCAAGTCCTTCAGTAAACAATGGCCAAGTCCTCCAACTGTCCTGGCTGTTTTTATTCATCTCCCCACAGGACTCGGTCTTTTCACCAGCCCCAGAGTTTACGAAATACTTGTCTTCGTCACGGTATCTTGTTATCAAGGTCATGCCACTGCAGGGCCAGATGCAACTCCGCTCTCACTCAGTGCCGAGGCCTCCCGCGATGCACAGCCCATCGGGAGCTAACCCCAAGGGCTATTTCCCTGCGCTCTCTCTCTCAAAGTAGCAGAATAGAGACTTGACTGGTGAGACTCAACCTCTGGGTGACCCCGGGAAACCTTTCTGGGGAAAGGGAGGTTCTGTGGCCCAGAGGTGGCGAGCAGCTGGCTGGAAGCTCCACAAGCTAAGACTTGCCGCTGCCCTGTAGCGGCACATGGTGAAACCAGGTACTTTCTGATGGCGATGGAGGATGGGCCAGGACCCAGCACCTGCCCCACATCCCACCACAAGAACACACCAGGAGCGAGGGGCTTTCCACCCAGATCCCTGAGAAGTTGCTCCATCATTCTGTCTCACCACAACCATTTCCTTCTCTAAAAACTCCCTTCCCAGAAGGCCCTGAGCTCAGCCAGGCTCCCAGCACAGAGAACCCAGATTAGTTTCGCCAGGCTCTCAGCACAGAGAACCCAGATTAGTTTCACCAGGCTCAGGAATGTCCCCGGAGGCCCTCCTACCCCCTGCCACAACCACAAGCTGAGGGTGTGTGTGGGGTTGGCAGGAGAAAGGGCTGGGTCTGAAACTACCGGCTCTGAGAGTGAGAGTAACATACTCCCAACCTTTACCCAAAACAGTTCCCTTAATCCTCACAGCCATCCTGTGGGGGTGGGAACAGTTATTGCCAACGGTTATTTTGCAGATAAGGAAGCTGGAGGCAGGGTTCTCTGCCCTCCTAAGGTTCTGCTCAGTGGTGTCCAGTACCAGGTTTTTTGTTTTGTTTTGCTTTTGGAGATTTCTTTGGAGGTTGCCTGGGGAAGAGTTAAGATTCCCAATCGTGCGGAAGGGAGAAGGGTCCCTGGGACGCGCAAACGAGATGGGAAGGAGATCTGTCTTAGTGAAGGTCACACAGCAAGAGAAATAACTGGGGTTCAGACTTGGTGGCGGGAAGCACCTGCCAGGCTTGCATCCTAACACCCGTGCTGCCACGGCCTCCCATCCCTAAGATCTCAGTTTCTCTTCTATCTCGGCGGAAGTGGGAGGGGCCTTCCAGAGCTCACACCTCGGGTGGGGCTGTAGACTGTGGAAGCTGCCTTTCCCGAAACTGGTTTGGCTGCGTGGGTGCCTAGATTCCGGCCCCTTTCAGCCCCGCCCCAGTCCCGCCCCTAACACCTTACAGGCGCGGCCTTGAGAGATTCCGCCTACAGCGTCCCTCCGCCTGTGAGAGGGGGGTCTGTCTCAGACGCGGCCAGGCAGGAGCCCTGCTCCCTTACCTGTCTAGGCGCACTTTGGGAGTTGGGGGGGGGCTCCCTAGGAGAGAGAGACTTGGGCTGGGACACCTGCTACTACTGACTCATTCACACATACATCCATTCATTCATGAAACCTCCCCGTGTTTAGTCATCTATCCCTTCAGCACAGTTTTATCCAGAACCTTATAATTCTCTCATTTAACACTTCCTGACGGCCACAGCGGGTCACAGCTACTGCTGGACCCTGGGACAGAGAAATGAACCCGGTGGGCATGCTCTCTGCTCTAGAGGACTTTAAGAGTGTAGGGGACACAGCAGCAGCACATGCTCTACACAAGTTTGGACTTGGGACAGCTGCAAGACAGCAAGAGAGCTTGCACTTGTGGGAGCAGCCAGGGAAGGCTACACAGGGAGTGGCCTCTGACCTGGATCTGCAAGGGAGCAGCAGTTGGCCAAGTGGAGAGTAATAACAGGGACAACCCCAACACAAACTCTTTGCAGGCCCCATGTGCTCTATTCCCATTCGTTTTCATCTTTCCCACAGTCCTGGGACGGACTGGATGGAAGGATATTATCACCCCCATTTTACAGATGAGGAAACTGAGGCTCCAAGAGATTACATAAAGTGTCCAAAGTGATACAACCAATAGACAAGGAAGCCAGAATTTGAACCGGATCTATCTGCCTCCAAATCCAGTGCTAACTTTAGACTTAGATTTAAGTTTAAAAATACAGGATGTTAACTGTAAAGGCCTGGAGGCTGTACCCAAAATACTAGCAATAGTAGTCTCTGAGGGATGAGTTTAAACTGCTATACATTTGAATCCTCTATGAGACAAGATATCTCTATATATGTTAGAATTCACAATTATCCCTATTGTACATTAACATTTTCTCCAATTCTTTTTCTTCTTCCAGAAATGGAAATTGCTTGAGGATGAGTTGTTTTTTTTTTTTTCTTGATCACAAAAATATAAGCTCATTTTTTAAAAATCAGTCTGTTTAGCCCTGGCTGGTGTAGCTCAGTGGATTGAGCGTGGACTGGGAACCAGAGGGTCCCGGTTCGATTCCCAGGCAGGGCACATGCCTGGGTTGCAGGCCAGGTCCCCAGTGAGGGCCATGTGAGAGGCAACCATACATTGCTGTTTCTCTCCCTCTCTTTCTCCCTCCCTTCCCCTCTCTCTGAAAATAAAATCTTAAAAAAAAAAAATTTAAAAAAAAATCAGTCTGTTTAAGTGACCATTACTAGTGATTTTCCCCCTTTTGTGTTTTTCTAACGTACTGCATTGAGCGTGTAATAACCTTTGTAATTTAAAAGTAAATGCTATTTTTAAGAAATGAATTGCACACATCAAGGACCAGGGTGACCCAACTAACCAGAGCTCAAGCACTTCCCAAGAAAGAGGCCTGGGGCTTTTGGTTGACTTCAGACTGGAGTGAGTCAGCAGGATGAGGTGGCTGCCAAGCAGACAAATCGAGACATGAGTCCCAGATTGGAGAAGGAAAACCTTGCTGCACTTCAGTGCTGGTCAGGCCTCCTCTGAGGCTCAGGCATGCTGGAGAGCTGCCCTGCAGCTGTGGAGAGACCTATGTACAGCTGAGGGGCCTTGCAGAAGAGCTCTCTGGGTGGAGGTCTTCACAATGCATGCCCAGTTGGCAAGCAGGTATGGGCAGGGTTGGGTCAGGGGGTGTGACCTGTCTGGAGAAATTGTGAGCAAGGAGAAGCTGGGAGACCACCTCATTAAAGAGCAGTTTTGTAGGTAATAGATTGTAATAGGACACCTCCCTAATATGTACAGTGTTTAAAGGATGTGATGGGAGGAGAGATACACACCCAACTCAACATCTCAGAGGGAATGCGCTAGAAGTATCAGGAGTAAACAATGGCGATAACAGCAATGAGAGTCGTTTGTTGAGTGTTTATTGCGTGCCAGGCTCTTTATGTCTAGGATATTATCTGTTATATAATATATAATTATATTAGGTTAAATATTATACATAATACATGTTGTTATACAATTATGTTATACATACTATATGTGTGTGTGTATATATATATATCTTAAGCTGGTTGTGACAAATAAATAATATATGTACATTGTGGTCTCAAATTGTGGTTTATATATATATGATGCTAGGCATAAAGAACCTGATATATATATCAATGGCTTTCAGACTTGAGCTACTCCTGAATCCTCTGAAAGGCTTGTTGTAAGATGGATCGCTGGGCGCCACCCTAAGAGTCTCTGATTCAGGATGTCAGGGGTCAGGCTGATTCACAGGTGATATTAATGCAGCTGGCCTGGGAACCACACTTTTTGACAACCACAATGTACAGTGTCTCATTTGTTAATCACAACCACCATAACAAAGAGTTTCTGTCATTATTTCCATTTTATAGATCAAAAAAACAAGCAAAACAAAACGTCACCTGGGGCACCTCACGGTGGTAACTAAGGTAGCTATGAAAGCTACCTTATGTGGTGAAAGAGATTTTAAAGATATGATTACATTGAATACATTCAAATGGGGAGATCATCCTGGATTATCGGAGTGAGCCCAACAGAATCACAAGGGTCCTTCTAAGACAGAAGGCAATGTGTGAAGACAGAAGCAGAGAGAGAAAGAAGTTTGAAGATGCTATGCTGCTAGCTTTGAACTTGGAGGAAAGGCCACAAGGAGTGAAGCTATAGAAGCTGAAAAGTCAAGGAAACCAATCCTTCCCTAGAACGTCCAGAAGAAATGCAAGCAAGCCCAGTCAACCTCTTGATTTCAGCCCCTGAAGATGCATTTGGGACTTGTGACTTCCAACTGTGAGATAATAAAGTTGTCTTGTTTTAAGCCACTAAGTTCATGGTAATTTGTTACAGACTATAGGAAACTGATAGGAGTGTAACTGCTGAAAATAGAAAACTGCCTCTGGCCATCACATTAGTGTGTGAGAAATAAAATACACACACATTCACACTCACACTGCTTCTGGCCTGGTGCGTTCAGGAGAGCAGAAGCACACAGGTGCGTCAGTGGCTTCCGCCTTGAAGAGTGAGAGCACCTGTAGCCACCTACGCCCCCTGGGCCGCTTCTGCTCTTATTTCCGCAAGTAAGCAAATGGGATTTACTCCCTCAACTAACACTGACTGGGTGCCTGCTCTATGCCCAGCGTGGCGCTGGGTGTGGATACACAGAGATGAGCCGGACAGATCCTCATGGGGCTTCGGGGGAGGAGGGGTCAGAAATTCAATACTTCTCCGTGTTTATAACGATGGGGAGGGTGTCTCTGAAGGAGGTTCGGCTCTAACGCCAGCCCTCAGCTGGAAAGGATCTATCATTCAAAATTACACTTGAAAGTCCTTAAATTACTTCCGATGCACAGTAGTTCTTTTGCATACTTAGGTCTGAGAACTAGGCCGAAGGAAATCAACTCAAAGAAAGACTATCTTGCCCGGCTGGTGTAGCTCAGTGGATTGAGCGCGGGCTGGGAACCAGAGGGTCCCGGTTTGATTCCCAGTCGGGGCACATGCCTGGGTTGCAGGCCAGGTCCCCAATGAGGGCCATGTGAGAGGCAACCATACATTGTTCTTTCTCCCTCCCTTCTCCTCTCTCTGAAAATAAATAAATAAAATCTTAAAAAAAAAAAATCTTTAAAAAAAAAAAGACTATCTTGCCCCCGCTGGTGTGGCTCAACAGATTCAGCGCGGGCCAGTGAACCAAAAGGTTACTAGTTCGATTCCCAATAAGGGCACATGCCTGGGTTGCAGCCCAGGTCCCTGGTTGGGGGCGTGGGAGAGGCAGCCACTGATGTTTCTCTTTCACATCAATGTTTCTCTTTCTCCCTCCCTTCCCCTCTCTCTAAAAATAAATAAATAAACCTTTCTTTAAAAAAAAGAAAGACTATCTTAAGATACTTGGACATTGAAGCTGCTCTGCCTTTGAGAAAAAGACCCCATCTCTAGGGGTGCATTGCTGTTGGGCCGAGAATTCGGAAATTCTCCTGGCAGGAGATCCCGATCTGCTTTTATGTGAAGCATCTAACAGCTTAGTGCATGTTAAAAGGTTAGTTTGTTTTTTTGAGGGTAACACCAAATTCTGGAGTCACATCTTTGGAGGCCAGTGGTTGGAGGGTAAATTCTAAAGTTGGTGTTAGTTAAATATGCCTGTGACGGGAGCCCACAGGGCAAACTGTGGTCAGTGCTGTTACGGAAACGGGCTGGACCCACAGGACTACGGTTGGAGGAACGCTGGGGCTCGCAGAGGCCTTCCTGGAGGAAGTGATAGTACACTGTTACCTGAGGCACAGGTGGGCATGAACTGGGCAAGGTGACCATGGGGGAGAATGTTTTGGGCACACAAACTACCTCAATGAGCATCTGGAGTTGAGGCCTCCTCTGGAGGCCCAAGCGAGTGACACTCGCAGCCCCACTGCTGTCCAGGGGACCGCTGGGACTCTGTCTGAACCCAGATCCCTCCAGGAGATCCTTGTTTGTGCACCCGGTTCCACTTCCTAGTAAATGCTGGGGATTTCTTATGACAGTTTCTTATTTATGCCTGGGACACTTTTTGTTTCCTGGAATGTATGCTGAGGTTTTCAGGGCAGCGGTCCTAGAATCTGCTCTCACGATGACTTGCTGTGTGACTTCAGGCCACGTACTTCTCTCTGGGCCTTGATTTACCCATCTGTAAAGTGGCGAGGCTGAGCCCTTCCAGCTCTGACGCAGTTCTGGGACTTGGGGAAATGGCGCCCTATAGCGGTTTGGAACTCCAGGCCAGGGCACTAGCTCTGAATGTGAGTTCTGACTCCACCATTTACTGGGATCTTAGGCAAATCATTTTATCCCTTGGAGGTTCCGTTTTCTCATTTGTAAACCAGAGGCCTTCGGCCCGTTCTTCTGTAGTGGATTGTATGAGGATTAAACAAGATCACATACACAAAGCATCTGTTGCCACGCCATGCCCAGCCAGTGGCCACTACCATCATTTTTTGTAATGGTCGTGGAATGGAATGTGTTGACTCTGCCGATGCCTGTGAAATGTGGGCCGTCGGGGTTTGCCATTAGTGCAGTCTCTACAAATAGCCTCAGAAGGGCCTCTGATGGATGTTCAGGGAAACACCCAGAGCGGTGTAGCTTCATTTTGGCAGGAACTGAGGAAACTCCCCATAGGAAAGAATCTGCTGGGAAGACCGTGGCGGCACTAAGTTAGTGGGTTGCACTGAGCTGCGACAGCGGGTCTGGGATGGAGTCTGGGTGGTCCAAATTAGCTCAGGGTGGGAAAGAAAATGTCCCTGCCCGCAGCTGGTAACCAGGGCCAGGGCAGGCTGGGGCAGGATGGAGAGGAGGACAATGAATCTTCCCTCACCCGTGACCAGCCCTTGAACCTCTGGCCCTGCCACACCGTCACTGTGATTCTGACCATCGGGTATCTACTCATTTTGCAACTTAGACAGTCTGACTGCTTTTTATACAAGGGATGGGAAATGAGTCCCAGAAAGGGGTAGGGACTTGCCCAAGATCATTCAGCAAATCAGAACCGGAATCAGGCTCTCCAGGCCTCAGGTCCAAGAATCTCTGACATCAGGCAGCCTCCTGGACTCTGTCAAATGAGCAAGGAGCTGGTTGTTGCCTGGCAACCGCAGCAGCCCCACATGTTTTCTATCTCCACATTTCCATGGGAATCAGGCCACCCAGTGACATTCGGCCTCCGACCTCAGAGAGAAAATGTCGTCTGGCTTAAGGGGCAGGAGGAAGGAGGGCTCCTGTGGAAGCGCTGACCCAGGCCAGGCACAGTCTGTTCCCCTCTGGGTCTCAGAGTTCCCCGCAGGCAGCTCAGATCATCAGTCTTTCTGCTTAGGGAACAGACTCACATGATTCTTCTCTCCAGGAAGAGCTAAGCTGTGGGCTGTTGTCGGACACAGCAACTAGTGCAGGAGGAGAAAGCCCTGCCAGAGCCTTTCAGTCACCATGGACGGGCACCTTAGGAGAGCAATTTGGAGTCACATCTTGGCCTGAACCCTGGCTCTGCCACTCATTGGCTATGTGACCTTAGTCAAGTCACTCCACCTCTCTGAGGTGGTTCCATCATTTGTAAGATAGGGTTAATTATATCTAACTCCCAGGTCTGTGTAAGGAATAAATGAAATAATGAATGTAAAATACTAGGCATAGAACTAGGTTAGGTACTCAGAACAGGCAGACATCATTTTATTGCGCTTCACTTTCTTGTCTTCACAGATGTTGAGTTTTTTACAAATTGAAGGCAAGACCCTCTACCAGCAAAAAGTTCCCGACTCCCTGTATTGTAGTGCTCTGGAACGGAACCTGCAACATCTCTGCGGTACGCCCGTGTTGCTATCCGTCTCTGTTAGCTTCCTCAATTGTAAACAAGCATCCACTCTAAGTCGTCTAGCAAAAAAGGCTAGAGAATCAGGCTGGGAGGCTACACAGCAAAAACACTGTCCCAGAAATGCTACTCCAGGAGAGACCCTGGAGTCCCTCCTGCCCCCGCCCCCCTGCCGCTGCCGCCGCCCCCACCACACTTCCCCCAGCTGCCAGCACTCAGCACAGACCCGGCAGCATGCACCAGGAATGCTCTGCAGGCTCACTTCCTCCATGGCACTCCTTGTCCTCCTCACTTCACTTCTCTTTCAGAATCTGGTATAAGAGGAGAGAAGCAGAGTCCTGGCTCCTGTGACGGAGCTGCAGAGGGAAAACACTAATCGCCAGCACACATATAAGCACTATACACCTGGCACTCCTCTGGGTGCTTACAGCCCCTGGAGAGGGATACTAGTATGATGCCAGTTTATAGATTTGGAAACTGAGGCACAGAGAGATTTTTGGG
>PVJI01029929.1:0-14776 GCA_004026765.1 Micronycteris hirsuta | reverse complement strand
TCATTGATTTCCTCAAACTTCTTGCTCAGATGCACTTGCAGGACCTTTCCCAGGTGTCTTGGACTTTCATTCTGCCCTGATACCACTGAGTTTTCTTCTGAATGACTCATCATGGCTAGGTCTTTCTCAGAGTCAGACCCCACATCCTTACCTGAAGAACTTTGTGAGTCACTCAAGGAATCTTTTGGATCACTCTCTTGGCTGCATCCTTCATTCATCCCCTTGTCCTCCTCTTGCTGAACCATTTCTGAGCCCCTCTCATGGAAGCTTCCTGGTTGGCTGCACTGGTCCTTAGGCACGGAGATCCGTGAGAGGCCATAATTGCCCTTTGATTCACACATGTCTGAGCAATCGTTTGGAGGCCTCATCAGTGACAGAGACTTACGGGTCCTGAGAGGCAGGCCCCACCTGTGTTTGATGAGCCTTTTTCTAAGGTGATGCTCAAATTGCTCTTGAAGTTCACTGTTGAGGGGAAACCCTACAGGATCGATGGAGATTGAAACACAGGCCTTAGAGGGCTGGCACTGAGTACACATGGGAGCTGAAAGACAGAAGTCTGTCCTAGACTTTTGAACCATAGAGGGTAAATCCTTCAAACTTTCCCGTTTCCTCTGCCACACATTCCATTCTAGGCGTTGAACTTCAGATACAGTGAGATATTCTAATTTGTCCTGGGGTCCATGGGAATGCACTGCACAGGTCCTATCCTCAGGTATGAAACCATATGATAGGATTGGGAGTGGAGGTTGAAGGTGAGCCTGGGGTTGGATCTGAGTGAGAGATTGGGGCAAGGTTTGCAGCAAGGACTGAGGTTGGAGCTCAAGTAAGCATGGAGGTAGGAAATAAGGAAGCACTGGGGATTCATGGCCTGTGGAAGCATTGGGAAGGCTGTTGAAAATAAAGACTGAGGAATGGTCACCCAAGACATGGACAGCAGAGGACAAGGACTCGCTGTGAAGAGATGGAAGACCCCAGAAAAGCTGGACAAATTTTTGCTGGTCCTCCCTGCTGTTAGGATATGAGTACTGCTGTACCGAGTCATGCTCATCAGGGCTGAAAAACAGCTGTCCAGGGTCTATGAGTTTGGCAGCAGCATCTCCCCCCAAAGAAGTCTTTGTAGAGTGGAGAGCAGGAAACTCTAGATTGAAATCACATTGTGCCAAGTCCAAAGAGAATGAGTCTTTTGTTTGAGGTGTGGAATGGTGCACTAGGAATTCGGATTCCAAGGGAGGAAAAGGCTCTGGAGGCAAAGTTTGACCCAGTGGTGAGGGTGACAAAAAATTACCCAAGGGGGTCCCTGGGTTGGGGAGGAGAACAGAATGGGTTGGTGGCAAAGCCTCAGGCAGAGGAGGTGGGATTAGATCTCCTGGAGGGTCTGCTGAGGAGGCAGGAGACTGAGTGAATGATGACTCAGTCACAGGAGCTGTGCAAGCCAGAGAGGACACAGAGGGAGGAGGATCTTCCAGGGCCTCTGACAATGGCAGCCGACTGAGCTCAGTGGTGGTGTTATTATATACCTCACAGGAGGGGTCCGGACATAAACGTTGCTGAAAGCGGATGGTATCATGATGCTGGCCCAGGGGGCTGAAGGAGACAGGAGGTACAAAGCTACAGGCAGGACCACAACAAGGAGAAAAGGACCCATTTGCCTGGTGCGGGTGGGGCCACCTGAACCCTTCACATTGCTCCACATCCATGACTTCACAATGCACTCAGAAGCACTCACCCCAAGGCATTCACTCACATTCCCGGTCCTATGGCAACCCCCTCCCATGACTATGGAAGGCTGCACTATATCCCTGGAATTGCGTAGAACTTGCTAAAGAGGGATCAGGAAAAAGCGGGGAACTAGTCACCTTTTCAGGATAGAATTCAGCCTCGTATTCTTCTCTTGTTTCCCGTGGTAATATCTCGAACCTGGGAAACCAGGGGAGTGGGTTACATGTAATAAAGGTAGACACATAGGTATTACACTGGAGTCCCTTAATGGGAGCCTTTGGGATAGTAGTCTCTGAAAGCCCCAAGAATTGGTAGGTGAGGCCAAAGGTTCAATGATATTGATAAGGTCCCCATGTGTGTTGCTTCATTTATAAATTACTTTTATATACATGATCTCATTTGATGCTCAAAACCTCTCTGTGAAGCAGAGAGGTCAACGGTTACAACAAAGAGGAATCTGATCAGCCTGAAGCCAAGGTATTTCACGAAGTCAGGGGACAGAAGTTCTGACTCTGGATGTCTACCGGGCCACACCCATTGCCCAGGCCCATCATTGCTTCGTAGCAGGGGCAGCAGAGCAGGGGATCTGAGAAGTCTCGAACGGGTTCGGACCGTCTTCCATGACCCTCCTGTCTGAGGGTTCTATTTCCTGAGAGAGACTGTCTACCAACCGACAGAGGCCACGGACCTGGCTCCTCACAGAAAAGGCAGAGAGAGAGGGTCGCCCTTGGGGAGCTCGAGTGGGATGGCAGCCCCTTACCTTTCGGGGTCCCACCTTTCCTTCTCCTCTTGGCTCTGCCCCGACGCTGAGAACAAGAAGAAAAGAATGAGGGCTTGGGACTCATTTCCCTCGCTCCTCCCCTTAGAAATCCCAGACATTTACTATCCAAGAATAATGTCGCTCTCAGCCAACCAAGCTCATTTTAATTAATAGAACTTTGCATTCCCTTTTTAATCCAATTTTTAAAGCTTTAAAATGTTTTTAATTTTTCCTTCTTTGAAAAATTCATGGAAGGATTTTGTCTATGAGGTCCACACTTGATACTCTCAGATGTCCTGAGTTCACCGCGCATATAATCTGAGGCCTACAGTGGCCTCTCTGTCCCCGCGGAGAGGACCTGGCAACCTGGGACGGAGCTCAGGCTGCAGCCTCTGCTCAGAGGCTCTCAGAGGCTCAGCACTGCTCTCCTCAGCAGCCCAACACAAAGGCTCGGTCTAGCGAGGCCCGACAGGGGAGTGTGAGTCATGCTAAGTGCTGATTAACTCTGACGTCCTGTAGAGGTCCCAAAACATCCAGAACTAGGGAATCATTGTGTTTGGGATTTTAGCCAGAAACCTGCCACCACACCCAGATGGCCTGTGAGCTTCGTATGGTAACCCAAGTCCTCCCTGAACCCTCACCCTGCCGGGTCTCTTCCCCTGTGAGAGTGATGTTCTAGTCTCTCTTCAGACACCCCATCTTCCGCATGTCTCTGACTCAACCAAACCCATGTAGAAATGGAAACAATGGTAAAGAACGTCTGTTGGGGCTTTCTCAGGGCTCCTTACCTTTGGAGTGTGTTCATTTTCCCAGCAGGTTGGGGTTGATGGAATTCCCACCAGGAAACAGAATAGCAAGAGGAGCAACCACAACACCCAGATGTAAGTGAGGTTGCGGGTCTTATCTGCAGGCTCTGGGCAGAAGCTCAGATAAAACTCTCGAAGGCTATTCAGAAATAGGTTGAGTCCCATCTTCCGAATGGCAAACCTGCTGGGTGCAACTGAGCTCTGAGAGCGCAGACACTGGGTTTTGTTGCCAGGCCTGCATCACACAGAGCTGAGGAGTCATAAAGGGTTTCTGAGGGTGGGACAGGGTACACCTTCAAGAGGGTGTGTCCACAGCCCCCCTCTCCCCTCTCTTGCACCTCTAGGTCCTTTTGCCCTTATTACTTTAAAAACATTTCAGTGATGGCAGTGCCCAGGACAATTTAATGGATTATTTAACATTGTTATGGGGTGAATTTTTAGAAATTAAAAATTCATATCCTAATTAAGATGGACAAAGTAAGCTTGCTAATGTCCATTGCTGTCCTCCATTTGTTCATTTGTGATTTGACGATAAACCGGGATACTCATTTTCACTTATTTTTGAGGGGGGATATAACAGATAAAACTGCAAACAAGAGAAGAGGCGTTTGCTGCTCTAAGATGTCCCCATTGGCGGTGGAGCCCAAGACTGCCGTCTGCTGGGGAGATGCTTCTTGGCATCATGGCCACTGCTCTGGGGCGCAGAACTCAGATGGGTGCCTTCCACTGGCCACGCAGCTATGTCCCCTTGTCCTGCAGTGACCAGCAGCAATGCTGGGACAGCATAGATTTTTCCTAAAATCCTGAGACATTTCTCACCCCACAGATGGAGTTAATGAAAGCACGGATTTTGAGGGGTTGGCTTCACGTCTGAATTCCGGGGCTCCCCTGGTTAGCCTGCAGCCATGAGGTGTCGTCTCATGTCCAGCAGGGGGAGCATGGGGTCTGGGGTGTGAGGCAGCCCTGGGGTGGAGCAGAGCAGGGGGCAGAGCCCTGGCTCTGAACACTCATTCCTGTTTCCGTCCGTGAAATAAAGTGATTTCTTTTCCAGCGAAGAAACACGTGATAGAAGAACAAAGTGTCCTGCAAACTTACTGGGAGGATGGAGAGTGTTGCCTTATTTGAGCCAAAGCTTGTTGTTCATGGAGGGTCCCGATAGTTCTCATCTGTAAGTGCAAATGAAACCTGACAAACACTACCTCAGTCAGATGGTCAAGGGTAACGTTTACAACGAAGTCATTGTGTAAAAAAAAAAAAAAAAATATATATATATATATATATAGTGTGTGTGTGTGTATAGTGAATATATATATTCATATATACACACACATATAAACACACATACACTTTAGATATTTCCATATCCCAATTTGAATGTATATATGTATGAGTATATCTCAAGTAACCGTGGTATTTATTTTTGTTAAAAATAGGCAGCTGAATAAATTTAAATAAGAATAAAAATGAACAAATTTTAGAGTAAGAATGAATTTCTGTTAAATGATTGGTGATTTTTAAATAATTGGAATTTCTGAAATTTTGTTAACTCCTTTGTGACAAGATGATTATAATCCTCTCAATGATAACTTTCCCCAGTGCCTATAATTTATTTTCTGGTAGAGCAAGGTGTTCATTTTATTGCATTAACAATTCTTTGTAATTAAAAATTATGGCTTATTTTCACATCATTAAGGACATACATTTTGCATATAGTTATATGCAAACCCTGGTTCTCTAATATGTACAGTGTAAACTCTAGCAGAATAAATTAATTTCCCTCCACAAAGAAATAAGTGGTATATATCCCTCAGTCAAACTACTTTTGAATTCAAATAGAATCTTGCCAAAACCTGAAAAATATATCACAAAATATTGTCAACCTTGTATGTCAGACATGTGCACACATGCACATACAGGAGCAGACAAAAGGGCTTTTCCCAGTTGCTTCTCCATGGTTCAAAGAGATGATAAATGGCACTATTTGTATTTTTAACTTAACTTCTCTGTTTGGAAACTGGTCACACAGGTAAGCAATTTCCTATGTGCATATCCTGAAGTTGTCATTATCAGTTCCATGTTGTGTGCCATAACAAAATGCGCTATACATAACGCTGTCATCACTGATTCTTTAAGTTAGACAACACCTGACCTCAAGGAAAATAATTCCATCTGATACTAAATTTTAAAGCAGTAAATCTGGCTACCACGTACCTTCACTTAGAATAATGATTTTATTATTTGGGGAAGCAAACATATTTGAAATGCATATTTTTAAGAATGCTGTATGTTGCAAAATGAGTCTGCAGAAATATATGTAAAAGACCAAATAATGTTTTTCAAATTACCTAAATTAGCAAACAGTTAATAGAGTCAGATTAATTTTCTATTTAATATTAAATACTGATCCAAGTCCATTGACTCTACAAACTTTTTCAAACATTCGTTATCATGAGAAATATATATAATAAAAAATGAGAACAGACTATGGTTGTAACAATCATTGAATGACGGTGTGGTAAATTGTGGAGGGCTGGTGGTTTCCTCTGAGTGTTTCTCATTCACACAGCTGGAAGCCTACTCTTGCCCACCTCTCTACAGGTGCGTTCACTGGTCATTTCTTTCTTGCTCAGAGTCTCCAATGATCAACTAATCCTGTATATGTAAATAGAAGGGCTCTGGGAAAATAAAAGTGCCTCAATCTCTTTAGCACTAATGCAAAACGTTCTGTAGTACCTTGAGGTATTTCTCTCATTTCCACCTTGGAAAAAAAAAAAAGGTGATGCATCCTTAATTTTATGTAAACAAGAGGGCACCTTCAGACATTACTTATCCACTCCTTCACCCACAACCCCATTGTTTACACACAGAGCAGAAACTCAGGTTTGGTAAATCTTTTCACTTATGAAGAAATAAAAATAAAATGTCATGATGGGAATCCTTAATATGGAGAGACGACTTTCTTAATTAACCATCTTAATTTAAATCATTCAAATGTGTTTACTTATTTTTCTTAGCAAAGGCAATGACTTTAAGTTCTATCATCTATATGCATGTGCCCCAGGTACCTCAGAGAATGTGTTTGGAGGAGTGTCTGAAAGTATTTTCTAGTGCATCTGAGGGACAAACTAATGCTAAATGGTCTACAGGCATATTACCTATTGCCTAGATCCATCATAATACTCTAAATATTTGAACACCATTGTTAATCTTAAAAAAGAAAAACTCTATAAAGCAAAATGAAAAACAGAGCATGTGACTGGTAATACATTTTACAATTTCTATAAAACTCTTTCTTAGCACTCCATTTAATCCAATAAATTAGATGCCTATTGTTTGACACTAGTTTTCCAGAAAGAGTGTACTCACCAGGGCTTTAAAAAAATTTAAAAAGCAAGTTCTGAAAGGATTAAGATGATCTACAAGTAATTTAACTGCCTGCTTAAGAAAGTGACATTAATCTAAAAAGCTGTAACGGAGGGTAACACAATCCATATGGTAAAAACATACAACTCCTAATGCCCAGCATCCAGTCAAATATAAGTAGATATGTAAACACTAATGATGTCCCATACCAGGAGAAATATTCGTCAACAGAAACAGAGACAGAAGTGGCAGAATTACTAATAGCACTGCCATGATGAAGCTTCCAATCACCAGTTGCCCATAGCTGCAGCCTTTTGAATCATCCTAATAGTTTCCACAGAGGGATGTTCAAGCTTAATGTAAAATTTATTGCAGATTGGTTACTTTACTCACACAGTGGACTGGAATGCGATGGCCACACAAGTACACATGCCCCTGCTGACTAGTACAGTGAGGTCATCAGTGTGTGTCCCAGTCTACTCTCCT
Source organism: Micronycteris hirsuta (assembly GCA_004026765.1). Taxonomy (NCBI): domain Eukaryota; kingdom Metazoa; phylum Chordata; class Mammalia; order Chiroptera; family Phyllostomidae; genus Micronycteris; species Micronycteris hirsuta. The sequence goes on along the minus strand of PVJI01029929.1, from coordinate 7,642 downwards.
TGGCTGCCAGATTACATCAATGTTGCACAAACCATTCTCGTTTTATTGGGAGAACACAGATTAGTAATTGCCTACGTTGGTAGGTATGGGATTGACAGCATTCTGGCACAATGGAGATTTGTGTTTATGGACATGTTCTAAAAAGTAATTAAGGTGGTGGCTACATGAACGTTGTAGACACCACCAAAAGTCATCAAGAGGCACAAGGATATAGGTGCATCTTATTTATGTAATTTATAAGACAATAAAATAGAAAATAGAAATAAAATTTTTAAAAATAAGTGCTAAATATGATATAGACTAGAAAGGGAAATAAATTATATCAGTTATATGGAATTGGTCGTGAAAATTTATACATTAAAAATCCGAAGCCCTGGCTGGTGTGGTTCAGTGAATTGAGCACCGACCTGTGAACTAAGGGATAGCTGGCTCGATTCCCAGTCAGGGCACATGCCTGGGTTGTGGGCCAGGTCCCCAGTGGGGAGCATGTGAGAGGCAATCACACATTGATGTTTCTCTCCCTCTCTGTATCCCTCCCTTCCTCTCTGCCTAAGAATAAATAAATAAAATCCTTTAAAAAAAATCTGTAGCTCTTTTTTTGTTTGTTTGTTTTGTCTGTTTCTTGACAAGGGACTAAAAGAATGGGTCAAATTTAACTTTGCAGTTGTAAATTCCCTCCTGGATACACAATACTCATCATCATTCATAGACTCCATTCTGGGGCTTAATCTTACTCATCAAATGCGATCATCTTTCTGTCACTTGACATTAGTGCAAAGCTACAGAGTAAACCTTTGTGGAAAGGGGAGAGATTTCCCTGATAGTAGAGTGATGTACCTGATACACATGGATTATTTGACAAAGAAAGCAGATTACTTTTTTTTTTTTTTTTCATTAGGACTTTGCTGCTTTCTCACAATCTGATCAGGGCTCCTACTAGAGATGAAAAACATTTGGCAACCAAATTTACAGTCGGAGTATTTACATTTCCTGATAGCTAGCCTAAGAGCATTTAGATGAAATTAATTTCCATCAGTGTGCATGCTGGCGCATTTGTCCCCTTTAAATTAAACTGAAAATGTGTCAAGGTCTATTGGAAATTTGCCTCTTAGGGTTAAAAAAAGCCAACATAGAAAAGGTAATGAATACTATTAGAAATATAAAAATGCATAGCAAAGGATTTTCTAGAATTTGTGCGGAGACAAAGAGAGAAGCAGTTGTATTCATTAGAGCTTTTATTATTTTATATACCATCTCATTCAATTCCTATAAAATTATGTAGAAATGGTAATTAATATTTTTGTATTTTTGGCATATTTATTGTATTATTGTGTTTTCATTTAACAAAAATAAAGTCAGTGTCATAAAGTATTATAACCTGCTATGGTTTCTTTAAAAGTTATTATATGACAATTACTTTTTATATAGCAACTGATGCTTTTATTATTGTTTCTCCTTTCCATGCCCTCAAAGCAATTTCTCTTATTTCCTTTTTTTTTTTTTTCCCAAAAGAATGATTCCTTCCTGGTGGGTCAAAGTGAGAGAGCTACAGGCTGCTTTCACAGCCAACGGTTACCTTCGGTCTGCTTGGTTGAACAGCAGTGATTGGATTTGCAAGGAGCTATCTTCTTTTCCCTGTTTTGTAGATTGCCCATAACCGCTCTTTTACCAGAATGGAATCATTGCTTTCTCCATCCTCTCACACAGCCACCTGGACTAAGCACTTCCCATGCAATCATTATGTCTGAGAGCACAACAGAGAATGTAATAGTGAGACTTGGTTCCGAATGCTAACCAAACATTGAGATCAAAAGGATGCAAAACACAAGTTTTTTGTTTTCTTTTTAAGTCAACAGACACTCCTGTCAATCATGAAAATTAATTTTTTATTTTCTGCCTTGTAAATACAGTTCCTAGACAGATAGCTGCCACTAATTACTCTGTGTGCTGTCTGTCTCCGGGTGGCAAAAAGGGTGGGTGGAAGAGGGGAAAGAGTCAGTTTGAATACGTGGCACAATTCCTTAAAGATAACTAATTTAATATATTTGGATGATTTTTAATAGCACAGTATTTTGAAACTAATAGATATAGCTACACCATTAGTTTATAGAAGGAAAAATTCTAATTTGTCTTAAATGCTGCAATATTTAATTTGCAAGAATATAACTGCAATCTATACAACTTGGATACAATGTGACCTTGGAGAAAACTGCTGAGAGCACATCTAGATACCAAACAGAAAGTTTGGATATGTAGTTTCTTCAAGTAGAAAAATTATTTTAAGCTTAGACCTAAAAGATAATAGGACAAAAAAAGTTTTTTCTTCAAAGCATACCAAGCAGGACGAGAAGTGAGCAAAAACATGATCATAAAGTGCACAAATTTCCTAATTTAGAGACATTAGTTGTGGTATATATCAAACAGAGTAATTAAAAGAAATAAGAAGATGTCACCAGGCAACAAATTAGGGTAAGAAATTTTGCAGCACAAAACAGAGAAAATCAAATTGTAAATTTAGCTTAAATCCTTCTATTTAAATACAGAGATGGAGGTTAAGTTTTCTGTTGCAAATAAATGCCAGTGTAGAAGAGACCTCGTGGAGATACAATAGAACCATAACATGAAGCAGGAACAATGAGCACTCCCTTACTCGAAATACCTAGACAATTTTTCTTTTGTGAATATGAACTGAAAGCCTACTGCAGGAAGTATTATTAAATATATTCCATTCATTAGTAAGCCCATACAGATAAAGTATTTTTTAAAGATTTCATTTATTTATTTTTAGAGAGGGGAAGGGAGGGAGAAAGAGCGGAGGATACACATCAGTGTGTGGTTGCCTCTCCCACACCCCCTACTGGGGACCTGGCCTGCAACCCAGGCATGTGCCTTGACTGGGGATTGAACCAGTGATCCCTGGTTCGGAGGCTGGTACCCAATCCGCTGAACCACAAAAGCCAGGGCACAATACATATAAAGTATTTAATTCTGAAAAGCTTGCTTTTTATTTTGTTGAAGGTTAAATGACCATGACAACTTTAAAATTTGTTTCAGCATGATTAAACTTCAGACCTGTTACTTTCCATCTGAAGACCAAAATATCTCTTTCTTTAGAGCATTTATTTAGAAAATGTATAATTGTATAAATGTATAAATTGTCCTTTTTTAAAGTCTATTTCCATGAGTTCTCTCTCTCTCTCTCTCTCTCTTTTTTTTCTTTTTTGCTCAATCCCTCCACCCCTCCCAGAGCTGTCAGTCTGCTCTCTATCTAAGAGTCTATTTCTATTTTGCCTGTTAGTTCAATTTGTTCAATAGATTCCACATATGAGTGAAATCACATGGTATTTGTTTTTCTCTGACTGGCTTATTTCACAAACAACAGTGTGGTGATTGCAGGGAAGGAGAGGTTGAGTGGAGATGAAAAAGGGTATAAAGAAGATAAAAGATGATGAAAAAAATTTAAATAATAAAAGAATAAAAAATAATAAATAAATAAATATATAGAGTATTTTTCTAGGGTAACAACCAGGACAGTCTTTCTAAAGGACCTCATCCATCCATTTGAAATGTAATCATCAAGGATAATAGCACCACTATTTCCTAGTTTTGAGAAGGATAGGAACTCAACTTTTGTGGACAGTTCTTTTTCATCCTATAAAACTTCTGTCATGAAGCTATGAGAAAGGTTACTTTTTGAGGGGGTAAAGAAAATTAGCAAACACAGATAGCCTTAGATCTCTTCATTGTCTCAGCAAACCATCAGAAGCTAGTGGTAAACATTAAAATTCGTCTTCACAGCCCTAAAGGATGTGACCGATCCATCTGACACTTCGACTTCAGATTTCTAGCCTCCAGAACTGTGAGACAAAAAAAAAAAAATTGTTCTTTAGAAACCAGTTTGGGCTATTGAATTGGCCCAAAAGTTTGTTACTTTTCCCATACAATGACTCTAGTAGTGCTTAGTTGTCTTTAACTTCATTTGAAAAAAATTTGTTACATTGTATTGTGACAGCTGTCTTATCAGTGTGCATTTAAAAGAGTTTATCAGAATTGGTCAATTTTTGTGCAGCCATTTTAATATTGAAGATGGAAGGAGATACACAACATTTTTGTTGTATTATGATTTATTTCAAGAAAGGTAAAAATGCAACTGAGACTCAAGGAAAAAGATTCGTGCAGTGCATGGAGAAGGTGCTGTGACTGATTGAATATGTCAAAAGTAGTTTATGAAGTTTCTTGGTACTATTGACATTTTTTTTGCCAAATAATTTTTTGCTGTGGGGCTGTCTTATGCATTGGAAGATGTTTAGCAGCACCCCTGGCCTTTACCCACTAGAAGCCAATAGTGGGAGATAGCTGACATACTCAAAATATCCAAGTCAATGAAGTTATCAGTGAAAATGAAAAATGTGTCCTTTATTTTATGGGGGGAAAAAAAAGAAACCTAAACAGACTTTTGGCAAATGCAATACTTTGTAAGAGCAACCATAGTGTAGCCATGCAGAAACCTCATTTTTCCAATACGACCATTTCTCTTTTCTTTCCTTTTGATTCAAATCAGTCTCATCCAGCACCCTGACTCACCTGCCTCCCTCCTTCCTTGCACATCCGCTTCCTTAATTCTTAAGCCCTCAGGACAGTTAGGTTCTGGTCTCCATCAAAGAGTCATAGGAACAGCCCAGGCTGGTGTAGCTCAGTGGATTGAGCGTAAGCTGGGAACCAAGGAGTCCTGGTTCGATTCCCAGTTGGGGCATATGCCTGGGTTGCAGGCCGGGTCCCCAGTGAGGGCCATGTGGGGAGCAACCATACATTGCTGTTTCTCTCCCTCTCTGTCTCCCTCCCTCCCCCTCTCTCTAAAAATAAAAATAAAATCTTAAAAAAAAAAAAAAAAAGAAAAGAGTCGTAGGAACAATCCTCATGTCTGTTGACCATGGAAACAGAATTTTCATCAAACTAAAGATAACATCTAGGTCTCTGTAGTGTTTCAGCCCCAAACCCATGAAAGAGGAACTACCTACCAAACACAACCTCCAAAAACTACACAGAACTATGCCATGGCTGACATCAGGGCCTGAGATAATGATCAATTTATAATATCAACTACTTCCTACCGTGGTCCCAAACCAATCAGTAAGAGACTGTGACCCCACCTCCATTAGTCACCATGATGAATGATTTTTTTTGTGTGTGTATATTATCTATCCCCTAGGAGACACTGGGAAGTCAGGCTCCTTGAGTAATTCTTCATCTGTGGCTATAGGTTTGGCTCCATTTCTTACATAAAATTTTACTTTCTTTGCTGCAAATTCCTGTTTGCATTTTATTAGGATTGGATGCACACAGGCAAATGAATCCCCTTTAGTTTGGTAATAATAGCATTATAATACATAATAATCCATACACAGCCAACAGGATTGTTGAGGAGATTAAATGAGAGTGCAATTATAAGATAAGCATATAGGCAATAACTTCCTTAATTATCTTTGCTGCTGAAGTTCCAAAAAGGGTGCTTGCCCTATTTCATTGAGTTGTTGAATAAAAAACATAAGTGAATAAAAACTAAGCAATTAGATTGTCAGAATGGAATTATTATTAGCATTTAAAAATGTAAGATGATATACTATAGAATCATTCACCCTAAACCTATATAATTTTATTAACCAATGTCACTCTGATAAATTCAATAATTTAAAAAAATATAAGAAAGACCTAAGTGAGACATGTTAACTTATTTCTCAATTATAAGTTTCTCACAGATCCTCTATTTTCAGTATAATTTGTTTCTCTAATTTTGGTAATTTTAGTTGTCTGTCAAAAAATAATAATCTCAGTCCTGGCTGGTGTAGCTCAGTGGATTGAGCGCGGGCTGGGAACCAGAGGGTCCAGGTTCAATTCCCTGTCAGGGCACATGCCTGGGTTGCAGGCCAGGTTCCCGTGAGGGCCATGTGAGAGGCAACCGTACATTGCTGTTTCTCTCCCTCTCTGTCTCCCTCCCCTCCCCTCTCTCTAAAAATAAAATAAAAATAAAATCTTTTAAAAAATAATAATAATAATCTCAGCTGTGTATTTATAAGTCTTAAAAGTATTTACATAATGTTACCATGTTGAATAATAAAACTACTGTCAGTCACAAACTGGTTTGAAGGAGGACATAAGAACATAGAAGAATGAATTTCTTAGGATATAAATTAAAGAGTTCCAAACATACAGAACCAAAAGTACACATCACAGAGTTTTGTTATGATCTTCGAGTTACGTTTTTACTCCAGGATACTTTCTATTTCCATGAATATAATGAGACTTAAAAAAAAAATAACAATTGTAGAAGTAAATGAATTCTTGGTTGCTGAGATGATATGTTATGGAAAATCTTTAAGTAGTGTTTAAGAAGAATGTCACAGAATTGGGAAATTGATCTTAAAGATGAAAATGAATATTTGCAAGACAACATAAGAACAAAATAGAAAAATAAAAAAGGAATGCACAGATTTTAGGGGTTTCTTTTTTGTTGTTGGAATAAAATGAGCTAGCCCCAGCCAGAACAGATTTTGAAGGAATATTCTGACCTCTTTGGAAACATGATTTATTAGTCACAATTTCATTATTCAATGGCCCTTGGGGACTCTTACCTCTTACTCTATAGCTCTTAGCTGATGACAGTGATCACAAAGTAACTAAAATCAATCTGACCTTTTGGCTTCAGAAAAAAAAGGAAGTAAAGTAGATAGAAGTTTTAATTAATTATGCTAATTTCAATTAAGCAAACTTTCACTGAATACCATTAGAATATGTGTAGTGAAATGGTGGTTCTCATAAACATATGATGAAGTGAAATAAAAGCATAATTCAATATTCTTTTGAAAGTGGAGAAAATTTTGTGTGTTGTTTATAAAAAGGGATGCATTATTCAAATGTTCTTTGTCACATTTTGTTCTTTGCAAAATCAGAACTCAAAGTTTTCGGGAAAAGTATATTGAAGTTGACTAGAGTGCCAAAAGGATAGCTGACCGTTTAAATGCAAACAGTATCAGGACTTATTCTCTACGACCTGGGAAAGGAGTGGATATTGCAGTGTATAAAATCACAAACCTCATGGATACAAGAAATACATTCATTATACTTCAAAAAATTAGGGCCTTGAAGCACTCCTGGAAGTCAATTTAAGATCAACATTAAGATGTACTTTCACATTGCAGAATAAACAGCAAACTTCTCCATTTCCTCTGCAAAACAATTTAGAGCCAGAATGTCCCACAGTAATGTTTATGGCATGTTTTATAGTAATTTATATTATTTGGACAATTTGAAATGTAATTATTTGATTTACACTTAAAAGTAAAGATTGAAAATAAAAATAGTTATATGATACCTTATTCCATACTGAATTGGAGCAGAGTTTTCACACACAAATAGATATTATGTATAATGCAATATTTCACAAATTATTACTCATTTATAATAATTGTCAGTCTGTATCAAATTCCAATATGAGAGTACTTTGTTAGGTGTTAATTAATCCTTTTCTAAGATGTGAAAACTATTACAAAGCCACAGTAATCAAAACAGTCTGGTACTGGAATAAGAACAGGCACATGGAACAGTGGAACAGCACAGAAAGCCCAGAAATAAGCCCAAGTATCTA
>PVJI01029928.1:0-14767 GCA_004026765.1 Micronycteris hirsuta | reverse complement strand
CTTTGAGTCTGTCTCCATCAGCCATGCATCCCCAGCCATGCATCACCTGCTGCATGTAGGTGAGAATGAATGAGTGAATGGGCACCAAGGAGTGAGCTCTTGGGGTGACTCGATGCTGCCTCTCCTCACAGGGAATTTGGGTCTATGAAATGCTTCCTGAGACCTCTGTATCATACCACCCACTTCTCAGATGCCAATATGGAAAATGACATGGGCCCTGGCCAGCCTTACATTGCATAGGCTCTGCCCGTCATCTCACGTGACCTTGGCCAAGTCACCTTCCCCATTTGCTGCATAGGTCCATGACACCTGCCCCTATTGCCCTCCCAGGTGGAAGGATCGTGCGAGTGACTACCAAGAAGTGTATAAAAGGCCGGATGGTCGCAGCATCACTCTCCATGTGGAAAAAATGAAAATTCACTGTTGCTTTTTAGCAACCTCAGAGTCTGTGTTCCTGTCTACATCCTATGTATCTGTTGGCCTATGAGGTGGGACTTTCTCATATTTTTCAACATGGCTCAGAGGATGTGTTACAGTTCTCCAGAGATACAGAATCAACAGGATGGATATATCCTGTTGATTCTGTATCTCTGGAGAAACAAAACATATATATAGAGAATATATGTATGAGGAAGGGGTAATATACATATATGTTCAGCTAGATAGAGATTTATTTCAAGGAATTTCCTCATGTGATCATAGGGGCTGGCAAATCCAAAATCTAATCTGTAGGTCAGGCCAGCAGGCTGGAAATTCAGGGAGAAGTTGATGTTGCAGTCTTGAGTTTAAATTTTGCAGGGCAGGAGGCTGGAATTTCAGGAAGGGTTATTATGCTAGAATCTTGAGGCGAATTTCTTTGGGAAACCTCAGTCTTTGTACTTAAGACTTTCAACTGATTGGACGAGGCCCACGCACATTATGGACTGTCGTCCACTTTACTCAGTGTCAACTGATTTAAACATTAATTATATCTTTAAAAATACCTCCATGGCAACATCTGTAGTGGAGTTTGACCAAACAACTGGGCACCATGGCCTAGCGATGTTGATGCATGAAATTCACCATCGCAGAGACAAATTCGTTTCTCTTTTGACTCAACATTGAGGACTTGAAATAAAAAGCTTACCCATGTCCAGTAGGTGAAAATGTAAAAGGCATCCTTTCAGGTACCACTGTAAAGTGAATGATTTTTCAGTAACCTCTTCAGATCTTCCTTAAAACATGAAATTGCTTATTTATTAAACAAATATGTATTTATGCCTCAAACATGAGCAACTACGCTGATAAACAGGTCTCGCAAGAAAGCAATTTTCCAGATCAAGCAACGAGATGTGTAGTGTGGGGAAACAAGGAGTAGTCCTTCCGAGTTACAGACGCAGGACGACGACTTCTTTTAGCCGGCAGCTGCGGCGCTGCCTCGACACAGCGTCAGCCGGCCTGTCCCGTCGCGCTGGCACCGACCGTGCCGCTTCCTGCAGCTGCAGGTGGAGACCTAACCGCCCTCATTTGTCAAAATGTTTACAGGTACTTTATTTCAGGTTGAATTTATTAAGCTCTTCTAAAACACAAGTTCTGAATTTTTATACTTTGGTCCTCCATCAAGTGTAACCAACAATACCCCAGCCAGTGTGGCTCATGGGTTGGAGCATAGTCCTGTAACAAAGTGGTTGTGGGTTTGATTCCTGGTCAGGGGACATACCTAGGCTGCAGGTTCAATCCCCCGGTCCAGTGCATGCAGGGGGTAGGGGGCAGCTGATCGATGCTGCTTTCTCATATCAATGTTTCTGTCTTCCTTGTTCTCAAACAAAAGCAGTGGAAAGATGTCCTTAGGTGAGGATTAAAAAAAAAAGTAATCAACAATAGGTTTTACACACACACACCCCAAACATAATTGGGACTAAGCTTGATATATTTAGACATTTGACAAAAGAGTATATACAGATGGTGCCCCGTTGGTGTGGCTCAGTGGATTGAGTGCGGGCTGGGAACCAGAGGGTCCCGGTTCGATTCCCAGTCAGGGCACATGCCTGGGTTGCAGGCCAGGTCCCCGATGAGGGCCATGTGAGAGGCAACCATGCATTGCTCTTTCTCCCTCTTTCTCCCTCCCTTCTCCTCTCTCTGAAAATAAATAAATAAAATCTTTAAAAAAAAAAAAAAAAAAAAGAGCCCTGGCTGGTGTAGCTCAGTGGATTGAGCGCAGGCTGGGAACCAGAGGGTCCCGGTTCAATTCCCAGTCAGGGCACATGCCTGGGTTGCGGGCCAGGTCCCCATGAGGGCCATGTGAGAGGCAACCATACATTGCTGTTTCTCTCCCTCTCTCCCTCCCTTCCCCTCTCTCTAAAAATAAATAAAAATAAAATCTTTTTTTAAAAAAAGAGTATATACAGATGGCAAATAGGCACAAGAAACGATGTTTAGAGTTATTAGATGTTTAGATGTTATTAGAGTTATTAAGGAAATGTAAATTAAGACCACAATGAGAAATAAGTACACACCTAATTAGAATGGCTAAAATAAAAATTAGTGACAGCAACAAATGTTGGTGAAGGTGTGGAGAAACTGGAATACATTGGAATATGTGTAAATACGTTGCAGGTGGGGACATAAGTGGTACAGACACTCTAGAAACAGTTTGGCAGTCTCAGAAGAAACTAAACAGATAACTACCACATGACCCAGTAATTATACTCCTGGGATTTTATCCTAGAGAAATGAAAATGTACATTCATGCAGAAATCTTTACATGAATGTTCATAGTAGCTTTTTAAAAAATATATTTATTTACTTTTTGAGAGAGGGGAAGGGAGGGAGGGAGAGAAACACCAATGTGTAAGAGAGACATCAGTCGGTTGCCTCTTGCACACCCCCAACTGGGGACCTGGCCCACAACCTAGATACATGCCCTGATAGGGAATCAAACCAGCAACTTTTCAGTTCACAGGCCAGCACTCAGTCCACTGAGCCACACCAGCCAGGGCTGTTCACAGTAGCTTTATCTGCAATAGACAAAAACTGGAACCAGGCCAACTACCCTTCACGAAGGTAAATGGTTAAACAAACTGATCCGTCTGTACCATGAAGTACTTACTACTCAGCAATAAAGGGCATGAACTGTTGACCATGCAACAACCCAGATGAATGATCCCCCAGGAGACTGGGCTGAGCAAAAAACAAAGCCACTCTGAAGGCTACGTACTCTCTGATTTCACTTACATCATATTTTGGGGGGTATCTGGGGTTTTTTTTAAGATTTTATTTATTTTTAGAGAATGGGGAAGGAAGGAAAAGAAGGAAACATCAGTGTGTGGTTCCTCTTGCACTCCCCCAACTGGGGACCGGGCCCTCGACCCAGGCATGCGCCCTGACTGGGAATCGAACTGGTGACCCTTTGGTTCACAGGCCCACACTCAATCCACTGAGCCACACCAGCCAGGGCTATGTCATGTTTTTGAAATGGTAACATTTCTGAGATGAAGGAGAGTTTCCAGGAGGCAGGTGAACGTGGCTATAAAAAGGCATCTTTGTGTCTTTGGAACTGTTCGGTATCTTGATTGTGGTGGTGGATAGACAAACCCACACACATTAAAACTGTACAGAACTTAATACACACAAGCACACACCAATAAGTACAAGTAAATATGAGAAAATCTGAATAAGATTAATTGATACAATTAGTGAATCGTATCAATGTCAATATCCTGGCTGTTACACCTCAATAAAGCTGGGGGGTGGAAATAATGGAATTATTTATGTTAAATGTACATATCCTGGCTATGATATTATGCTATCATTTTGCAAAAGATTACCATTGGGGACTCAAACAAATTGTGCACTCACAGCAGCATTAGTTACGGTAGACAAGATGTGGAAGCGACCCTTGTGGCCATTGACAGATGACTGCATAAACAAAATGTGGTTCCTCGATACAATGTAATATCATTCAACCTTGAAAGGAAGGAAATTCTGACACCTGCTACAACGTGGATGAACCTTGAGGACATTATGTTCAGGAGATAAGCCAGACACAAAATGACAAATACTGTGTGAGTCCACATGTATGAGGAACCAAGAACAGACAGATGGACGTAACAGAACAGAGGTTGGCGTAAGTGGACGTGGAGTTAGTGTTTAATAGGGACAGTGTTGGTTTGGGAAGATGAGAAAGTTCTAGACATGGCTAGCAGGGATGTTTGCACAACAGTGTCGATGTACCTGATGTCACTGAACTGTATAAGTAAAAGTGGTAAATTATATGCATATTTTACATATATTTTACCACAATTTACAAAAGGAAAAAAGTTACTATTGGGAAAAACTGATAAAGTGTATGAGAAATTAATCTGTATTATTTCTTACAACTGCAGATGAATCAACAATGATCTCAAATTTTTCCATTAAAAATTTAAGTCAGCCCTGGCTGGTGTAGCTCAGTGGATTGAGCATGGGCTGGGAACCAAAGGGTCGCCAGTTCAATTCCTAGTCAGGGCACAAACATGCCAGGGTTGCGGGCCAGGTCCTCAGTGGGGCCACATGAGACGCAACCACACACTGATATTTCTCTCTCTCTCTCTTTCTTCCTTCCTTCCCCTCTGTCTAAAAATAAATAAATAAAATAAAATAAAAATTTAAGTCAGCCCTGGCTCTGGATGGCTGAGGTGGTGAGAGTGTCATCCTGTGCACCAAAAGGTTGCAGGTTTGATCTCTGGTCATGGTGAATACAGAAGGCCATGGATCAATGCTTCTCTCACTTCAAGTTTCTTTCTCTGTCTCTCTTTAAATATTTTATTTGTTTATTTTTAGAAGGGAAGAAGGAGAAAGAGAGGGAGAGAAACATTGATGTGCAAGAGAAACATCGATCAGTTGCCTGATCAGTTGACTCTCACACTCCCCTAACTGGGGCACCTGGCCCACAACCCAGGCTTGTGCCCTGATAGGGAATTGAACAGGCAACCTTTCAGTCCGCAGGCCGGCACTCGGTCCACTGAGCCACACCTTTTCTTTCTCTCTAAAGTCAATAAACATATCTTCAGGTGAAGATGAAAAAACATTTAAGTCAACATGCAGAAAATTAATATTAACATTATTGTATGTTCTGGTAACTATACAAATGTTTGCTTCTGCAGTATAAGAGTCTCCAAAGAATTTTTAAACATATAGATGAAGATTTTAAAGATCCTAGGGATAGCCCTGGCTGGTGTAGCTCAGTGGATTAAGCACAGGCTGCGACCCAAAGAGTTGCTGGTTTGATTCCCAGTCAGGGCACATTCCTGGGTTGCAGACCAGGTCCCCAGTGAGGGCCACGTGAGAGGCAACCACACATTGATGTTTCTCTCCCTCTCTTTCTCCCTCCCTTCCCTTCTGTCTAAAAATGGAAAAATAAAATCTTAAAAAAAAGAAAAGATCCTAGGGATAAAAGTTCTCGTGAAGATATTAATACAAGATTAAACAAAGCAAAGCTTCAGATCACTTGCATTTTCTTGGATGTCTTCAAGCTGCCATCCAGGAAAGCCAGCAAGGTGCTTAGGATAATGTTTACAGGAAAAACAGCCTACCTTATTCACTTAGGCCTATTTGGTTTCTTCTGCTCTTGTGTAAGAGTGCATGTGTGAGTGTGCGTGTGTGGGAATGCATGTGTGAGTGTGTGTAATCACACCCCTTGTGGCCTTTCTGGGTATTTACCCCTGAAGAAGCAGCAGGAGCAGCCATGAGACCTGGTCAGTGCACTCAGCTTCCTATCCTTTCCAGCTCATTCAGGACAAGGGAACAGTCAAACTCTGTTGCTTTCCCTCCTAGGTCTGTAAGAGCAATGTACAGTATTCTGAAGTCTGTACCACTCACCACCCTGGCTTTTGCACCATAAGCTGCGTGTAACGTCTGGTTGTTTAACCTCACCTGGCTTTTGGAGCTCATGTGAATTTGGGCAAATGAATAGATGAGCAGGTTGAGGGAGATGCATCCACTTCTCAGTGGTCCCATAAGCTATGTTGGGTCCCTTTTCTATGTAATCATACCTTAGCTGCTAGAAGAAACTTAAAATGAAAGAAAGGCTCCCTTCTGAGAGCCACAGTCACGATGGCCAGCAAGACAACTCAACAAAAAGGCCTTGATTTGTTGCTTGGTTGATTTGTATGTACTGTGCAACTACTCTGCCCTGGTGGGTGTTATGTTCTATAGAAACATACAGAGAAAGAACATCACCCAGGGGTACTCCCCAGATTCACTAGGCAGGTGAGCTGCTGAGGGGGCTTGTTCAAAACACAAGCCTGGGAAGTCCCCTGGAGATTCTGAGACCCTCTTGGGGGGGATCTCCCGCATTTGTTAATGACAAGTGCCCCAGGTGAGCCACACTAACCTGAAAGTCTGTGAACAACTCAGAAAGCCGTGGTTTCAGTGGGGCAGATCCACAGGCTCACAGACATACCCCGCCTGGTTACCGATGCTCAGAGAAGGGTGCAGATATTTTCAAGAAGGTATTCCCACCTAATGTGGCTGTGTGATTAATTTTAAAATGACCATTTCATAAACTCTAGATTTAAATGTAAGCTCGAAAACACATTTTTTGGCCCTGGGTGATGTGGCTCAGTGGATTGAGCACTGGCCTGCAAACCAGGGGGTTGCCGGTTTGATTCCCAGTCGGGGCACATGTCCGGGTTGCAGGCCAGGTTCCCCAGTGTGATGCGCACAAGAGGCAACCACATACTGATGTTCCTCTCCTCCTCTTTCTCCCCCTCTTTCCCTCTGTCTAAAAATAAACAAAATCTTTAAAACACACTTTTTGGTGTGGCTATCAGAATGCCCTGAAGAGCCTGCTAACCCAAAGAGCACCCGATTCAGCAGGTCTGGGCAGGGCCTGGGAACCTGCATTGCTAGCGGGCTCCTGGGTGACATGGTCACTGCTTGTCAGAGACGACTGTGTTAGGTGACGAAATCCTCTTGGCAATGCAACAAGGTTCAAGTTATCGTCACCTCGATCGGTGCCCTTTTCACGGGTGAGGCAGCTGAGTCCATAGGTTGAGAACTGTGTCCTGGGTCACACGTTGGGTGGGGGTGGGCAGCAGTCCCCCTCTAAACACAGCCCTGGTCTGATCCCTGGGAGGAGCCGTGACCTGTCTAGGAAGGGAGACTCCCACACCCTTTGGGCTGAGTGCCTATCTTACCTCATTACTTTAAATAAATCCTGGATGGCTCAGAATGAGCCCCCAACTTCTGAATATGGCTCACAGGCCCTGCTCCCCTCCATCCTTCCCCCTTGTGGTTCTTCCTCGAGCTGCATCAAAAGAGCAGACCTGCACCTGACCCACAGATCCGCTGGCACCTGCGTGTGATTCCTCAGCCTGAAAGCGCTCTGAGACTCCCTCCTTGGCTTGCTACATAGGGACTCAGCTTGGATTAACTTCTACTACCTCCCCCAGGCTGGCTAGATACCCTTCTTCTGTCATTAGAAATAGGGACCCTTAGGACAGAGTCCTTTCTTAAAGGCATTGAAAGGATGGATGAGCTTAACAAGGCAAAGAGTGTGTGCTAAAGGGAGCCAGTGTCAAGGGGCCACAAGCAAACACTAGCCACACTCACTGACACTCAACAGCTCTTCCCAGGGGCCAGCTACTTTCTAAGTCATGAATATGTAAATTCGAATGTAATGGGAATGTCCAGTGGTACCACCACTTTGGAAGACATTTTGGCAGTTTCTTCCAAAACTAAATGTACTCTTACGTGATCCAGCAAGGTATCATGCAGCTAGGTATTTACCCAAATGAGTTAAAAACTTATGTCCACACAAAAACCCGCATGTGAATGTTTATAGCAGCTTGATTTATAATTGCCAAAACCTGGAAGCAACTAAGATGTCCCTGGATAAGTGAATGGATAAACAATCCCTGGTATACCCAGACAATGGAATATTATTTAGTAATAAAAAGAAATGAGCTATCAAGTCACAAAAAGACATGGAGGAACCTTAAATGCCTATTGCTGAGTGAAAGAAGCCCATCTGTGAAGACTGCATGATTCCAGCCCTGCGACATTCTGGCAAAGGCAAAACTCGAGACAGTGAAACAACCAGTGGTTTCCAGGGTGTAGGGAGGAGGGAGGCAGGAATAGGTGGACAGCTGGCTTTTTAGGGCAGTGAAGCCATTCTGTATGATATTGTATTGACTGATACGTATCATTATCCATGTGTCAAAATCTATAGAATGTACAACGCCAAGACCGAACCCTAATGTCAAGCATGGACCCTGGTGATTACAATGTGTCAGTGCAGCTTCATCCATCGCAACAAACACACCGCGGGTGAGGGGTGTTGACAGTTGTAGGTGCAGGAGGTGTACAGGAAATCTCTGTACCTTCTGCTTAACTTTGCTGTGAACCTAAAGCTGCTAAAAAAAAAAAAAAAGTCTTTTTTTTTTTTTTCTTTCAAGAAAAAGAATGTACAACATCAAGAGTGAACCCTGAAGGGAGCAGGGGTTGTGGGGCTGGGTGAAAAAGGTGAAAGGATTAAGCAAAAACAAACAAACAAAAAACCCTGATAGACACAGACAACAGTGTGGTGACCATCAGAGGAGAGGAAGGTGAGGGAAGAGAAGGGTCGGGGGAAATGGTGAAGGGAGGAGACTGCACTGGGGCGGTGAACACACACCGCAGTGTACAGGCGATGTCCTATAGAAGTGTACCCCTGAAATCTATGCAATTTTATTAACCCACGTCACCCCAATAAACTGAAGTAAAAATAGCAAACACTAATGTAAACTGTGGACAGTAGTTAGTAATGTATCAAAATTAGTTTAATTGGAACAAATTTCGGTTGTAACAAATCTTCCACGTCAGTGCATGATGTCAGTAACAGGACAAACCGGAAGGCACGGGGCACAGGGCCGGGCAGGAGGGGGAGCAGGAACTCTGTAATTTCTGCTCAACTTTCTGTAAGCTAAAACTGCTCTAAAACTCTATTCATTTAAAAACCATACGTACTTATATATGGGAGACTGCTCTGCGTGGCGTGGACCCAGCTCCCTCTCGGAGGGACCAGTGGAGAGCGACACAGGACCCACGCCCACGGACAGGTTCTCCTGTGGGGAATCAGGCCTGCATTGTACTTGCTTTTTGCTAAAATCCCTCTCCCTGAATTGAGGCAGCCAGGGCTTACTGCAACTTCCTAAAATCCATGCTACACCTTCCAAGGAGGAATGTAACCAGTTCAACCACTTTTCCCTTTAGATTTGCAAATATCCTTTTTTCTTGATGTAATTAGCAACATCCTCTCCTTTGTTATCTGTAAAAGGTAATCACCTACAGTGATCCTATGCATAGTCAATGAAGACCTGTGCATAGTAAATAAAAACCACCCTCAATGTAATGTGCCCAGAAAGACAATAAAAGCCTATTCAGGAAGGTCTTGCTTGTTGAGTCTCACTCCGAGAGTGGCCATGCCTTCCTGTTTCCTCCACAGGACTTGGTAGTTCGTGAGAATTTTGTCTAATGTCTGGTGTCTCAACCACAATGCCTCGGACAGAACAGGCCGGTGTCCGCATCGCTTACACATATGTGTACCTGATCCTAGGTACTGCAACCCTAGGCTGCATCTCCCACCATCGCCCCCATGTTGTAGTTGGAACTGAGGCACAGAGAAGGTTAATAATAATCTACCCAGGGTCATCGCCATCCTGGCAGACATGGACTCCACACCCAGGCAGGTGGGCTCCGTGCCCTGCGCCACCTGCCACAAATGACAGAAGCAAAGAGACAGGAGTGGGAGTAGCTGCCTGCAGTTGATATGTGGAGCCAAGGAAAGGAGGGGATCCCTAGGTGACTGTTGTCACTTAGGCTTAGTGTTCTGTGACAAACAGTTGCTGAGGCTGTTCATTTAGAAGATGTCAACCTTACATCCACTATACTTGTCAGTGATCTCCAGAGAAACAGAACCAAAAGGATGTACATAGACAGAGATTTGCTGTGGATGGAATTTGTCCCTCAGAACTCACATGTTGAGGCCCCAACCCCCAGTGTGAAGATATTTGGAGATAGGACCTGTAAAAAGGTAATTAAAGTTAATTGAGGTCGTAAGGGTGGGGCCCTGACCTGGTAGGTTTAGTGTCCTTATACGAAGACACCAGAGAGCAACCTCACGTTCACTCATTCCCTCTCTCTCTCTCTCTCTAATGGGACACAATGAAAAGGTGGCCGTCTATCAGGGTGAGAGCCCTCAGAAAAAAGTGAATTTCTGGACACTTTGATCCTGGACTTCCCAATCTTCAGAACTGTGAAAAATAATTATGGTGTTCTCATCAGCCTGAGCAGATGTTAAGGAATTGGCTCAAGTGATTGTGGAGGCTGCAAGTCCAAAATCCAAAGACCCAGGAAGAGCTGATGCTGCAGTTCAAGCCCCAAGGCCTGGAGGGCCGGATTCGCAGGCCTTGTGTTTGCCACGTGTGCTCCAGAACTACCCGGCTCCCCACACCAGGTCCCCATTGGTTGATTCAAAGACCAAGGATGGGTACACCTGAAACTAATACAAAATAATATGCATGTGAGGGGGGTAAAAAAGATCAGGGATGGGAAGGGAGGCAGCAGCCTTGGCCACAGCAGGGCCCTTCAGCCTCTGGGGGGGCCGGGGGCGGGGCATCCAGGAGTAGGGACTGTCCTTCAAAGACAGCAGCTCCCTCCCCACCCTGCCCTCGGAAGCCCGGCCGCTGGCAGGTGTCTGTGCCCTGACTTGGGGACAGAGGCTGGGCCAACTGGGGGTGGGACTGTCTCTACATATTTGATGTACAGACTTTATCAGTCTGCCAAACAAATTGAGTTACATAAATTCAGTGACAAGCACTTAATGCTCACCGACTGTGAAGCATTCCATATTTATATGACTTCAGAGACTCTCCTGTGATAAAGCAGGGTCCTCAACCTCCCTCCTCCCCATCTGTCCGTGGACGATGCTTGCATTTCTGCCTGAGCTCTGCCTCCTGTCTCCCCCACCCCTACCCCAGTCCCTGGAAACATCTTTTTCCACAAAACCAGTCCCTGGTGCCAAAAAGGTTGGGGACCACTGTGATAAAGGGTACCCTCCCTCCAGTGTCCAACATCCAGTTCCAACTACAAAGAGGGGACAGACAGACTTGTGTATTTACTTGTCTGTTCTGTAAGTTTACATGTCCAGAGTCCTGCTGAAGGTTTTAGGATACCTTCAATACTTTTTTGAAATAAAAATATTTCCTATTAAAAAAAAAAAAATCCTGCCCTGACTGGTGTGGCTCAGTGGATTGAGAGCCGGTCTGTGAACTGAAAGGTCACTGTTCAATTTCCATTCAGGACACATACCTGGGCTACGGGCCAGGTCCACTACAGGCAGCCAACTGGTATTTCTCTCAAATCGATGTTTCTCTCCTTCTCTTTCTCCCTCCCTTCCCCTCTTTCTGAAAAATTTATAAATAAAATCTCTTAAAAATAAAACATAAAAATAAAAAAACTCCCACCCTCCCAACCCATGGTTTTGACCACCGAAAAATGCCTCCAGACATGGCCAAATGTCCCTTTAGGGCAAAACTGCCCTCACTGAGAAACAATGATCGGGTTACTTCTAACCCTCCTCTCACCTTCACCTGTCATGGGAGGGTCATAGCGGGGGTGACTCGTCACCTCAGCCCCCAGGGTTTGTGCAGACCCTACATCCAGGCGCAGGTATGACAGAGCCAAGTGGCTGTCCCCCCAGCCCCTTTCCACCTGCCTCCTCTTTGCCTCTCACACTTTCTCTTCCCTTTCTTCCACTGACCTCATTTGCAGGGCAAACGGAGCCGGGAGTGGCATTTGTGATTGTGGCAAAACAGGTTGTCCGACCCTGAACTGGGGAAACGAGAGAACCTGTCTCTGCCGGAGCTGAGGCTCCATTCGCCTCGCCTGCACTTGTGCTCCGGTCTGCGAGGTGACCTTGGGGAAGGCGCAGGAGGCGGGGGCTCGCGGCTCTGCCTCTCCCAAGGGGAGGTTTCACTGTCCTGCCTGTCTCTGGCCGTTACTTCTTCCTGTTCTTCGAATGACTTTATAAACCCGAGACACACTTCTAGGGAGGCAGCACCAGACTCAGCACCGGGAAGTGACTACACCTCATGCCCATGAGGGTGGCTACTGTCAAGAAAACGGAACAGGCGTTGGCAAGAATGTGGAGAAATCCAAGCCCTCGCGCACTGTGAGCGGAATGCGAAGCGGTGCGGCTGCTGAGGAAAAGAGCATGGTGGTTCCTCAGAAAGTCAGGACGGAATTAACCAAATGATCTAGCAATTCTACTTGCGGGTATATAATCAAAAGAATTGAAAGCAAGGCCTCAAAGAGATACTTGTATACTGTATTCATAGCAATGTTAACCTTAAAAATAAAACACTAATTTTTTTGATTTATTGGTTTTTAGACAGAGAGAGACATAGATTTGTTGTTCCACTTACTGATGCATTCATTGGTTGATTGTTGTATGAGCCCTGATGGGATTGAACCTGCAACCTTGACATAACGAGATGCTGCTCTAACCAATGGAGCTACCCAGCCAGGGCATAAAACACTTATTTTATCAGCAAAAATGGGTTTGTTCAGGAATAGCAGAGAATTGCAATTTGAGACACGTAAGCCGAGGCAAAGCCATAGGTCAGGCGGAGAACAAAGGAGAGGAACTGTTCTCTCACAGGAAAGCGGTGAGCTGGGAGGAGCTGTTATAAACAAAGAGCCCTTGGAAGGACACTGAGAGTCGGCGTTTCACTGGCAGGGTAGTAAGGGAAAATCCTCCTTCCTCTTGCTGGGGTAGTAGAACAGAAAACATTTTCCTGTTGGAGATGTAAGGTTCCCGTCCCCCCATAGGCCCTCCCTAATCCAGGCTTAGGTTTTCTTCATTGATTCTTCACAACAGCATCATTCACAATTGCCAAGAGGTGGAAACAACCCCAGGCCCCATTGACAGATCAATGGATAAACACAATGTAACCGTATCCATACAATGGAATATTATTCAGCCTTATGGAGGAAGGGCATTGCGAACCTCGAGGACATTATGCTGAGTGAAACAAGCCAAACACAAAAGGACAACTAGGATATGATTCCACGTGCAGGAGATCCCAAGAGGAGTGAGATTCAGAGATGGTGAGCGGGAGGGTGGGTGCCTCAGGACCAACCTCGGGTGCAGAACAACGTGAAGAATCTCCAAATGAGAAGCAGAAGCTTGAGAATTAATTAAGAATTTACCCCACCGGCTTACCCAGTCGCCCAGAAAAACTTGGGAAACTATTTTCATCTGATCAAGATCACGACAATTGTGTTTCTGGAGGGGATAGGGAGGTCCCCTTCACGATGCTGTCATCGTTGGCCCTTCCGAGGTCGAGTCTGTGTCCCGCATGACAGGATGGAATGAGGAAAGCACCGCCAGGCCCAGTGGCAGCACACGCGTGTGGCAATCACTGCTGAAGGGCTGAATCAGTCATTGATGGCCAATGATTCAATCAATCACGCCTATGTAATGAAGCCCCTGTGAAAACCCAAGAGGGCAGGGTTGGGGAAGCTGCCAAGTTGCTAAACCAGAGCCATCTACGTACTAAGCTCCCTAGGGACAGAAGGACCTTGCCCTGTGTATCTTTTCATCTGGCTGTTGGTTTGTATCCTTTAATATCCTTTGAAATAAAACAGAATCTAATAAGTAAAATATTCCCCTGAGTTCTGTGAGCCAATCTAGCACATCAGTCAAACCAGAGGAGGGGGTCATGGGAACCTCTGATTTATAGCCAGAGGGTCAGAGGCAGAGGTGACAACCTGACCTTGGGGGGCAGAGCCCTTAAGGCGTGGGGTCCTGCTGCCCACTGCCGCCCTCTGGGCAAAACTCCAGGGGCAGAGGTTTGGTGATAAAGGAGAGCAATCTATTCAAAAGCTTCACAATTTTGGAACAACAGCTTTCCTCAAATAAGGCTAAACTCTTTGACTCTCTAATTATAGCTTTAATCACTTCAGCCTACCAATTAAGGCTAAACTCTTTAACACCTGAGTTCTCCCATCATTTCCCCCTGTTAATTTTATAGGGTTAGTTTCCAAACTGAAACAACATAAGATTCAATTTTGGAAGAATGGCAGGTTTCTGCCTCAGAGCTTGTCCCTTCTAGAACACCCAAAGAACAACCCTGCCACCCTCTGCCAGGCCCGCCTGATACTAGGCTGTGCCCGGAGTTTCTTCTTCCACCAAAAATAACGTCCTTTGGGAAACGCAGACAGCAGCAGCACAGCCATCCAGGCAACCTCAAGGAAGAGAGCGCGAGAGACCTTCTTTTATTTCCTGTCTTCGGGCCCAGAATCCCATGCGCCCTGGAGGCATCCGCTTCTCAGCCAATCCGGTCCCAGACTGCTTACTGTTGCCTCGGCAACCTCCTCCTACGCCCCACCCCACTCCTCCGCAGTGACCTAACAGGGTCTCTCAGTAGCAGGGTTAGATGCTACCTCCAGGCGTGGGGCTGGGGCTGCCGTGCACTTTGATCCACCCGCAGTCCCCTCTCCTCAGGGGCTAGCACAGAAGCTGGCTTTCGTGTCGTCTCCCTCGGAGTAGTCCCACGGCTGAGACAGCTGCCTGGTGTCGTCCCTCAAAAGCTCTGTGGACAAGCGCTACCCGCAGCTTGCGGGCCAGGCTGGCTGGCGGAAGAGGCGAGCAACAGAGAGCAGAAGCCTATGGAAAGGAAACGAGAACGGGATCTCAATGGTCCACTAGAAGGAAACACACAGAAAAGAAGGCAGTGACGGAGGAATTAAGGAACAAAAAAGA
>PVJI01029927.1:0-14758 GCA_004026765.1 Micronycteris hirsuta | reverse complement strand
ACATTCTGGCAGTAACCAGAGGGGAAGGGGAAGGGGAGAAGGGGGACAAGGGTATTCAGGAACTGCAATGAAGGACACATGGACAAAACCAAGGGGGAGGGGGGAAGCAAGGGAGGGAGGTGGGTTTGCCTGGGGTGGGGTGGGGGGAGGGTAAATGCAGACAACTGTAATTGAACAACAATAAAATAATTAAAAAAAAGTAGAGCAAAGTAGTAAGTATACTGAACTTTGTATTAGAGTCTTGCATCCTTTATCTGACTTCACCATTAACTTGCTGTGTGATTTAACTGTGCTATTTAACCTCAGACTTCAGTTTTCCTCTAGCACAATGAGAGCTATTGCTTGACCCGTCCACATCATAGGAAATGTGTGATAATCTAATAGGATAACTGATGTAAAACAGCTTTGAAAAAAGAAAAAAATGTGTTTAAAATGTAAATTAGCATGGTACATAACAGCAATGAAAGCAATAATAATAGTTAACATTTATTATTCATTATATGTTCTTACCACATCAAGCACTTGCTGTGTCATTTGCTAAAAGTAATTTCTCAGTAAGAACTTCACTGATCATTCTGTTTATAATTACACACCTCCAGTCATGTTCCTATCCCACTTAACTCTGCTTTATTTTGCATGGCATTTATAATCGGTTAACACCCAGTTTCAATCTAATATTTTTTAAAGATTTTATTTATTTATTTATAGAGAGAGGGGAAGGGAGGGAGAAAGAGCGGGAGAGAATCATTAATATGTGGTTGCCTCTCGCACGTTCCCTACTGAGAACCTGGCCCACAACCCAGGCGTGTGCCCTGAGTGGGAATCGAACTGGTGACTATTTGGTTCACAGCCTGCACTTAATCCACTGAGCTACACCAGCCAGGGCTCAACCTGATATTTTTAGTTTATTATTTATTTATTTTTAGAGAGAGGGGAAGGAAGGGAGGAAGAAAGAGAGGGAGAGAAACATTGATGTGCAAGAGAAATATCAATCAGTTGCCTCTCATATGCGTCCCAATCAGGGACCGGACCCACAATCCAGGCATGTGTCCTGCCCAGAAATCAAACTTTTCAGTTTGCTGGACAATTCCCAGCCAACTGAGCCACGCCATTCAGGGATAATTCAATATTTTACTGTCTGTTTTGGTTCACTAGAATGTATAATCCATAAAAGATTTTATCTGTTTTTTCCTCCTATTTCACCAATACCTATGTGCACTTCCATATTGGGAATCAACTTCCAGCCCAACCTTGGATGGTTATATTTCAGCCATATCGTATCCTATATTTATGGATATGGGGTTTCCTCTGGCTTAGAATTTCCTCCCTATTGCTTCCCTTTGTCAGATGAAGAGGAGAGGCTGCCTTGGCTTAAACACTACCTTCTTGATTGTGCTTGACTGATCACATGCAAAGAAAAATCAAATAAACTCCACCCTCACATAAGACATCAGTTGAGGGTCACTTTTCAGGCTGGAATTCATGCCCTGACAAGTGTGTTCTCCCCTTGGATGACAGCCACAAGCTTCCACATGCCTGTTTGGCCTTCTTCCAGATGGTGTATGTTTGGAGCTGCTCATGGGAGGTCATTAACCTACAGAGGGGACATTTGGTCCATTTTGCTATTTCACTAAAGATAGAGCAGAAATGAGTTTCAAAGTGAGTGTTTCCATCTATCCACAACACCCAGTGACAAGTATTACCTGTTTTCCCTTAAACGAGTATAATAGAGTCACTATAACCCCAAAAGAGATTGTATGAATGAAAATTCAGCATAAAGGTACAAAGATGAGTTATTCCAATGACAGCTCTGAAATTAATTACATATAGTTGAATTTACTTGCTGTTTATTCTGAAATACAGCAGAGTAGATGTGTACCCACTATTGGAAGGGATGTCTGTAACTACTCACTCACTTTTCTATAGTACTTTACAGGCATGACCTTTTCTAAGACAGGCAACAACTCTGCGACGTAGGTCAGACAAGTCACACTCCATTTAGGGATTCTCAAAGATGTACATGTAACCACAAAAAGCCCCACATAGGAAAAGTGATCCTGAGAAAGAAGAACAAAGTTGGAAGAATCACACTACCTAATATCAAACTGTAGTATAAGGCCATAGTAATCAAAACAGTCTGGTACTGGCATAAAAACAGACACATAGATCAATGGAACAGAATAGAGGGCCCAGAAACAAACCTTTATAGTCAGTTAATATTCAACAGAGGAAACAAGCACACTCAATGGGCTAAAGATAGTTTATTCAAGAAATGGCCTTGGGAAGATTGGACAGATACATGCAGAAAAATGAAACTAGACCACCTTCTTACACCACACACAAGAATAAATTCAAAATGGATTAAAGAGCAGGATGACAGCTCTGGAGTGGGGGTATTGATGGGTGGAGCACAAAGGAAAAAGGACTCATAGACAACAGTGTTATGATTGCAGGGGGAGGGAGTATAAGGGGACTAAATGGTAATAGAAAAGCAATAAATAAATAAAGAAGAAAGGAAGGAAGGAAGGAAGGAAAGGGAAAAGGAAAGGGAAAGGAAAGGAAGAAAGAAAACCAAGAAAATAAAATTGAGCAAAAAAAAAAATGGTGAAAGTAGTGCCAAGGAGCCTGGGGCACTGTGGCAGAGAAAGCACAAATCTAGCAGCCAGCTTCTAGACAAACCAGTGCAGATGGCCACTTAGGATCAGGTATAAGGGCCCACACCCTGCAGGGGTCTACAGTGCCTCAGACAGACATTCACAAGGACTGAATTTCCTTCATAGTCACCCAAATTGTTACCAAAGACCCTCTGCCTGATGCACAAACAAGCCAATAGGATCGCACCAGCTTTTGAGAGAAGAAAAGGCTTTTATTTGCTAGTCAACTAGCAAGGAGACAGGAGGCATAGCTCAAATCTGGCTCCCTGATTAGGATTCGGACTGTGCAGTTAAGGGTTCAAAAGTATTACTCATGAGTGGTGTTTCACAACTATTACTCTGAAGTGGTATATCCAAGGTTTAAACTTTGGTTCTGGGTCTTGTTAGAAACAGAATAGGACCAGTTTTAGCTGGTTCTGCAGTTAGACTTTTACCAGCAAAATACAAGAAAAATGTTGAGATGAGAGGTACCATGAGGTAGTTTATAAAAACAGTCATGGAGGCAAGGAATCAACAGATCTACATCTCGTTTTGAGATCATCTCATTTGTTATTTATCATCTGTGTGACCTTGGGCTAGAGACTGCCTCTCACTGAACCTCTGTTTCTTATTATTGAAAAAGAGGACATTCAGCTACATTAGTAACTTTTAAAACTTTTGACCATGACTCACAATAAGAAATATATTTTACATTACAATCAAGTATATATATGTGAACATATATATCTAAATAAAAATTTCCTGATATAATAATTTATCTTTTGTGCATAGGATGCACTTTAATATTTTTACTCTATTCTCTTTCATAAACATATCACTAGTTATGACCTATTAAATTAACTTCATGAGTTAAAATTGAAAATACAGCTGCAATGGACTATAAATAATCCATAAAGAATTGTCTAGAATTCCATGACTCTAAGTAAGGAACGAATCTTACTGAGGGCAACAGACCTAGCCAAACATTAAGTATAGTCTACTAAAGAAAAGAGTTAAGAGTGAAAGAAAATTGACATATTTGGAACAAAATAATATGTTAATGACAAAAGAAAGTCAATAAGACATTTAAACTTAGCTATATAGATGTGCATGTTTAATTCTTCATTAAAGGAGACAAGAATCAGGGGTACTAGTGAAGGATATTGAATACCTGGGCAATTTGGTAAGAACAACTTTTTCTTTGGAGAAATCTTGAGGGACACTGAAAATTGTCCCTTTTAGGATTCATTCTTTTCTAAATTCCTTGCAAACACAGATTTCTTCTATCCACACATAATCTCTTTTCACAATGTATAACATAATAGACTGAGGAAGAGTACATTCCTTAGATTACACTCTAGACACCTTGATTTAAATTAGGATATAAATTAAACAACTTAGTTACCCATTTATGAAGTGTTAATTTGATTTTTATTATAATCAGTAATATGTAATCTTTAATATTTAGGGAGAACTATTATCTTATGTTTTAGAAGATTCATTTTTTTAGCCATTAGACAAGTGTTTATTGAGTATCTCTTGGAGGCTAAATCCTCTTCTAGGTGCTGGAAATGCAATAATAGCTAAAGCCTTTATTCACATGGAGCCCTTGAAGCCATTATATTAACACATTTCATACCACATAGAAATCTCTAAGACATACGCCAGGGACCGCAGGTTTTTGGGCAAACTGCACATTAATTAAATTATCTCGTGATGCGGTCCTTAACAGATGGCGTGCGAAACACGAGAAAACTCGTGAGCGGTACAAGAAGTATTAACATGTCCACAATCCATATGCGGCAGGTAGAGTTAGCCTAATTTATGAAACGATCAACATAAGGTGCTTGGTCAAGGAAACTGATCTTAGTGGAATATATCTAGTGATAGTGAGGAAAAGCAGATAAAGACAATGTAAAGTACATTGTATGTAAAGTACAACATAGGGAATATAGTCGATAATACTGTAATAACTATGTATGGGGCCAGATGGGTACTGAAAATATCAAGAGGGGGATACTTTATAAAATATATGACTGTCCAACCACTGTGTTGTACACCTGAAACTAATATAAAATAATAGTAAATATCAACTATAACTGAAAAATTAGAAAAAGTTAAAAGGTCCCCTGTTTCCTTTGGACAGGAGAAGGGAAGATTGCTGCTTTGGAAGCTTCTGGCTGCCAAACAAGTGGTGCTAACCTTTGGATGAAGTCAACACTATGGATGTAGTAAACAGATGGCCTTTGATAATATTGGTGAGTTAGGTAGATAAAGCCTCATGCAAAACTCACCCTTCTTTTGGACCATTTAGTTACATGGTTCAATAAATTTCCTTACTTATATTTAAAAATTAACCAGAGAGCCCTGGCTGGCATGCCTCAGTGGATTGAGTGCCAGCCTACTAACCAAAAGTTCGCTGGTTCAATTCCCAATCAGGGCACATGCCTGGGTTGCAGGCCAGGTCCCCAGTAGGGGGTGCGTGAGAGGCAACCACACATTGATGTTTCTCTCCCTCTCTTTCTCCTTCCCTTTCTCTCTCTCTAAAGAATAAATAAGCATCTAAAGAAATAAAAAAGTAAAATTAAAATTAACCAGAGAGATTAGAAACGCAGACTCCCACAAACCACACGAGAAATTAGATACTCTGGGGGTTAGAGCCACATTTGGGATTTAACATGCCCTTCAGAAGTTTGTGGTAGACACACAAGTATGAGAACCACAGGTATAGATAATTCTGCTCTGTTTTTTCCCCTTAACTGTTTTACGTTGTTTTATGTTTTAGTACACAAGCTACTTTAAATTCCTTGGGAAAATGACAGGATATAAACCTACTTAAATATGTATTAAATGACCTGCCTGTCTTGCTACAAAGAAGCATTAAATTGGAATAGAATTCCTTCTTACAAACATCTTCAGTAACTCCAAAGTCTGATCCAGCATAAGTACTACTTTAAAAAATGTAGGCCCTTTGCCTTGTTATCATTTAAAGTTCTTTCACCATCCAAGATGGTAGTTGAAAATAGATTGCACTAAAAAATTGAAGTTGTAAATCAGATAGGACTCTTATTTAGGTCATACGGCCTAATGCTGTTTCATTGCATTAACTTCTACTTCCTAAGCTTCCTGTCCCCCAACCTGCCAATCTTTCTCCACTGAAACTTTCTTTGGGATCCACCAAATAATAAATAGCATGCCTAAATACATTCAGGTGTCTTGAAGGAGCATCTGATTATAGATGCTATCTTTGCCCAAACTGCTTTTGGCTATTAGACTTCTGGGCCTTGCATAGAGGCCTGTTGTCTGTACATACGCACTCCAGCCCAGCTACCTGCAATAAGAGCACAAACAAGTGCAAAAAATTCAGTCCCTAATTGGTCCAGGTAGAAAGGTCCTTAAATTGGAAATCTCTCTGGAAATGTATAAGTCCATCAGTGATGTTATGCCCTGAAAAATCTGCTAACAAATTAAAGGTCTGAAAGGTTAAGTGACAGTTTGACAAGCATGTGTCAAAAAGGAAGGCACATGGCAAAGGAGTACCCTCCTGACTCTGCCTGTGGGGGGGTGGTTTGGGCAGCATCAAATTACAGGATTTGGAACAAGTTTAACACAAAAGAAAACAGTATAACATGTGGCAGACACAGACCTGCAGAGATGAAAACAGCTAATAAAACGGCTGTGTAAAGCAAGTGGAAATTCCTTCTCTACTCAGATCTCAATACTGTTACAATAATAAGCAATTATAACATCCCCTTTGGTTGTTGCACAACATGAGATAATCAGAAACAAATGGATGAGCTGGAGAAAATCTTTGCAGGCAGAGCAATTTCCAACATCCAGTCAAGCAGCAGCAAGAAGCATGGTGAAAAAAGCACTGACCTGGAAATTACTTCACCAAATACATTTTAATATCGTGTCCTTAACTTTTACTGAAGATCAGTATGACAAATGACCATCCGAAAAACATTTTTATGTTTAATAAGTCCTCTATTTTAAAAATACATATATACAATCTTAACACTTATTCAATAATTATTCAAAACCAGACACTGTGTTAAGATTTTTACCTATATTACTTTATTCAATCCTCAAAAAATACTCTATGAAAGATGTATTACTATCTTGATTATTGTAAATGAGGAAACTGAGATGTAAAGAGAACATACAGTATGGGATGTTGCTAGAGTTTTAGTCTGGCTCTGCCAACACCAAATTCCATGTTATTATCAACTTTGTTTTGCTGTGTATATATGTTCTCTGTATATGAATTACACAGGATTGTTTGGAGTTTTATATTATGAAGAAGGGTACTTCCATTGGCTCCCTGAGATGTATTTCTTTATCAGATAATAAGACTGACATAACAAAGTACACTCACCCCTTTTGCTTTGTCTTATTAGAAATTCAAAGTTAAGGTTTATACTGTTTTGGGAACTACCTTTTTTACTAGTTTCTGATTTTCTCTGTCCTGCCCTCATCTGTATATAACTCGTGCTCTTTTGTAATTGTCTTTTTTTTTGTCTGCCTCTCTTATTGTAAGCTGCACAAACACATTTTGAAAGTATACATAATATAAATAAGTAATTTCACTTGATGGGTAGGGTAAAGTGAGTATCATCTATTAGATATCTTGTAAAGTTTTAAGGTTTCCTTAAATTACACAATGGAATACTACGCAGCAGAAAGAAAGAAGGAGCCCCTACCATTCGTGACAGCATGAATGGAACTGGACAGCATTATGCTAAGTGAAATAAGCCAGTCAGTGAAAGACAAATACCACATGATCTCACCTATAAGTGGAACCTAATCAACAAAACAAATAAGCAAGCAAGATATAACCACAGACAGGGAATTAAAAAAACAATCTGACACTAACCAGAGGGGAGCGGGGAGGGGGATAAAGGGGAAAAGGAGGGAAGGGTCATCAAGGAACATGTATAAAGGACCCATGGAAAAAAACAATGGAGGGGAGGATTGAAGGTGGGAGGTGAGGATGCGTGGGGTGGGATGGGAAGTGGTGGGGGGAAAACAGAGGCAAGTATACTTGAACAACAATAAAAAATGTAGACAACCAAAAAATGATTTAAGGTTTCCCCAGATATTCTTTCGTGTTGTTTTTAATTTTTAAATAAATTAATTAATATAGACTCATAATTACTCTTTTCAAATGTGAGGGAAATGTGTAAAATGAAAAGCAGAACTCTTTCTGTCCCTGATTTCTAATTCTCACTCTTCATAAGTAGCCACTACAACTTCTTATGTATCCTCTGAGAAAAGTTCTATGCACAAATTTATAAAGAAGCACATGCATTGTTACCTTGGTTAACTATTGCTGAACAGCGATATTACCAAAAACTTAGTGGCTTAGAACAACATACATTTATTATCTCATAGTTTCTGTGAGCCAAGAGTCTGGGCATAATTTGGCTGAGTCCTCTGCTTAAGGTAACCAAAGCTGTAACCAATGTGTTTGTTGGGGTCATTTTCTTATCTAAGGCTTGACTGAGGAAGGATCTCCTTCCAAGCTCATGTGGTTGTTGGCAGTATTTTTTTATGGATTGTGGGACTGATGGATTTAGTTTTCTGTTGGTAGTCAGCCAGAGGCTGCCCTCAGTTTTTTGTCCTGTGGTTTGTTTTAGTCTATTTGGGATACCTTAATTAAATTACCATAAATTGGATAGCTTATAAACAATACAAATTTATTTGTCATAGCTCTAGAGACTGGGAAGTCTAACAAGGTGCCAACAGATTTGGTGTCTTCTAAAGTCCCACTTTCTGCTTTATAAACAACATCTTTTTATGTTTATAAAGATGCTGTTATAAAGATGGAATATATGGTGAAAGGAGCAAGGAAGCTAGCTCACTGGGGTGTCTTTTATGAAGGAAGATATTCCAATCATGAGGGTTATGCCCTCATGACCTAATCACCTGCCAAAGCCCTAACTCCAAATACCATCATCTTGGGGGATAGGATTTCAACATATAAATTTTGCAAGCACAGAAACATTTTGTCCGTAGCATCATCCCAGTGTGGCTGCCTGCTTCCTCAAAAGCCACTAAGGAGAACACATCCTCTCACAAGATAGACTTTGCAATCTGATGTAATGTAATTATGTACATGTAATCAGCTGCATCCCATGGTCTTTGCCATATTCTATTGATAAGCACATTACAAGTCTTGCCCATAATTAAGAAGAGGGGATTACACAAAGGCCTCCTTACCAGGAGACAGGGATCATCACAGCCACTTTGGAGTCTGCCAGCCACAATTATGTTTCACAAAATTTAAAAGATAATTATGATCCCTATTCTGTTGTATATCTTGCATGTTTCCCTTTAAAATATATCTTCCATATTTTCTCCCATAGAGATGAGCCTTAGACTTTCTAATAAGTTCCACATATTCCACAACACAAATATACCACAATGACTTAACTCATCCCTGTTTGAATGACACTGATATCAACTCCATTTATTGCTTTAATATTGTAAATAGACATTTTTGTATATGCGTTATTGCGTACTTCTGTGAATATACACATAGACAAAATTTTTTAAAAAGCTTTTTTTTTAAAGATTTTATTTATTCATTTTCAGAGAGGAGAAGGGAGGGGAGAAAGAGCAATGTATGGTTGCCTCTCACATGGCCCTCATTGGGGACCTGGTCCGCAACCCAGGCATGTGCCCCGACTGGGAATCGAACCGGGACCCTCTGGTTCCCAGCCCGCGCTCAATCCACTGAGCTACACCAGCCGGGCCACATAGACAAAATTTTTGAAGTGTAATTTCTGTGTCAAAGGTATATGAGGTCTGTCCAGAAGGTATCCAGTCATATAATATGAACAATAGAGACATTTATTGAAGATGTAAGATACAAGAAGCATTATACATAGGACAGTGATGCCTCAGTCCCCTTCAAAGTAGGCACCTTGGGACCTCACACAGTTCTCTCAATAGCCATCAGCTGCCCCATTGTATTTTCCCAAATCTCATCGATGGTCTGAAATCTCTTTCCTTTCAAAGCTGATTTTAGTTTTGGGAAAACCCAAAAATCACAGGGCACCAAATCTGGGCTGTAGGGGGGTTGAGTCCCCTGGGTGATTTGATGTTTCACCAAACAACTTTGCATGAGACGTGATGCATGCATGAGTGGGTGCATTGTCGTGACGAAGCTGCCAATCACCAGTTTCCCATAGCTGTGGCCTTTGTGGCCTTCTGACTCATCCAAATAGTTTCAGTTGAGGAATATTCAAGCTCAATGCAAAATGTGATGTAGATTTATTGCTCTACTCCCTTGGTCATTTTGAATGCCATGGCCACACAGTACACATGCTCACTCAAGTGTCTACCACCTCCACTGACTAATACAATGAAGTCATCATTGTTCACACATGCACATTCCAGTCCACTCTCTTTCGCTGCCAGGTTACATCAATGCCGTGCAAACCATCTCGTTATATTAACAATAGCTGGACTTTTTCCGGACAGACCTCGTATACTTTAGAATTTTTGGTGGACAAAATACAAAGTGAGCCAACTCTAAATATAATCAAACATTTTAATATTTGTAGTCTGATGGTTTAAAAATGGTGTTATACTTCTTTAAAATCAATAAATATATTCTTGGGTGAGGATTAAAAATTTAAAAATTAAAATTTTAAAAATTAAAAAATAAAAATGTTATTTTATTTGCATTTCTTTAAATGAAAGATGGAGGACATCTTTATGTGATATTATACACTAATTTTTTAAAATTTTTGAAGTACCTTTTCTCATTTTTTATTTCTTTTTTCTTATTTATAACAGCTCTTTGTATATTAAGAAAATTACACTTCTGTAATATACATTACATTTTCACAGTTTTTCATTTGCCTTCTGATTTTGATTATGATATTTTTCTAAAAAATTTTAAATTTTAAGTAGTTATATTTATCTTTTTCAATAAAGGCACGCAGTGTACCTTCTTATACTGATTTGGTTTGATTTATTTTCTTACAGCTTTGATCCATTTGTACCTTATTCTTACATAAAAAGTAAAATAGAAATTTAACATATTTTATCACAATAGCTGTCCCGTTCATCTTAACCCAATTTATTTTTTAATCTATCTTCTCTCTACTGATAAACTGAAAGACATGAAGATAAGTAATTTAAATGTCAGTAAATTCACAATTGCAATTCTAAAAAACTCAACTGTTTACAAGAAAACACAGATAGGTAGTTTAAAAAATTCAAGAACAAAAATCAACAAACAAAACAAGTACTTTCCAAAAAATATTAACTTTAAAAAGAAACAAATAGAAATTCTAGAGATAGAACTTAACAAAAGATAAAAAGAACAAACAAGTGAGCTTAGGAAATAGAGCTGACCAGATGGAGGAAAGAATTAGTGATATTGAAGATAGAAATCTAGAAATTATCCAGAGAAAAGAAGAGAGAGACTTGAGCAAAAGAAGATGACAGAACTTTATAAGGATTATCTGACTCCATCACAAAAACAATATAAAATAATAGGCATACCAGAAGAAAAAGAGAGGGAGAAGAAAATGGAGAGACTTTCCAAACAAATCATTGACAAAAACTTCCTAAAACCATGGAAAGGGCTAGATCCTCACATTCAAGAAGCAAATAGGACATCTAATTCTCTCAATCCAAAAAGGACTTGTCCAAGGCACACTATATTAAAACTGCCAAAAACTAAAAACATGGAAAGAATTCTCAAGGCAGACAGGGGACAATATAGTACCTATAAAGGAAAGTCCATTAGGTTATCATCGGATTTCTCAGAAAGAACCCTACAAAGCTAGGAGACAGTGAAATCAAATATTCAAACTACTAAAAGAGAAAAATTATCAGCCAAGAAGAATATATCCAGAAAATTTATCCTTCAGTTATGAAAGAGAAATAAAGACTTTTCCAATCATACAGAAGCTGAAGGAATTTATCACCAGAAGACCTCCATTGCAGGAAATACTCAAGGGGGTTACCCTATCTGAAACAAAGAATAAAAGGTCACAACACTATGAATAAGATTACCAACAGGAACACAGAAGCAACATATTACAACCCTTTTTTAGAATAAGGTACTATACACTGAAATATCACATAAATGTTAAAGGAAATAATAACATTAAAAAGAGGAAGAATATAGTAGCTACTACAATTCAGAAATTAACTCACAGTGTACATAGGGATAATTTGTGACACGAAAACATAAAAGGGGGGTAAAGATCTGAATTTTCAAAGGAGGATGGAGATCAGATGCATTCAGAAGAAAAAGGGCTACTGTACATATGAAACATTTTTCCCTCTGAATGTTCCCTATGAAACATTCTCTTCCTCTCTTTCTGTTTAAAAATAAATAAATAAAATCTTTTTTTAAAAATCATATAATCTTATCAATAGATGCAGAAAAGCATTTCATAAGATACAACATCCATTTATGATTAAAACACTCAAACAAAATTAACTAATGAGAAAAATAGAGCCACAGGCATGGAAACATGGAACAGACTGTAAGTGACCAGAGTGGAGAGGGAGGAGTGGTGGGAAGAAGGGAAAGGAACTAGAAAAAGAACATGTATGAATGACCCACGAACACGGACAACAGTGTGGGAACTGACTGTGGGAGCACGGGGTGGGATGGGTAAAGGGGGGGAAATTGAGATGACTGTAATAGAATAACAATAAATAATGATTAAGAAAAATGGGTATACAAGGAAAGCACCTCAACATAATAAAGCCCACACATGACAAACGATTAGGCAATATCATACTCAATGGTAAAAAAACTGAAAGCTTTTCCTCTAAGAACAAGAACAAGACAAAACCGCCCACTCTCACCATTCATTTTCAACATAGTGCTGGGAGGCCTAGCCAGAGCAAGCAGGCAAGACAAAGAAATAAGGCATCCAAATTGGGAAGGAAGTAAAAGTGTCACTTTTTGCAGATGGCATCATTTTGTATATAGAAAACCCCAAAATCTCCACCAAAAAAATTAGAAACAATAAAACAATACAGTAAAATTGTAGGATACAAAAAAATGTACAAAAAATCACTGCTTTCCTATACAGTAATAATGAAACTTCAGGAAAAGAAAAGAAAACAAATCCTTTTGCAATTGCAACAAAAAATAAAATACCTAGGAATAAACTTAACAAAAGATGTGAAGAGCCTATATACTGATAACTTCAAAGTATTATTAAAAGACATTGAAAAAGACAATAAAATGGAAAGATATTTCATGTTAATGGATTAGAAGAAGCAACGTAGTTAAAATGCTCACATGACCCAAAGCGATATACAGATTTAATGTAATCACAATAAAAATCCCAATGTCATTTTTTAAAAGAAATAAAACAAAATATCATCAGATTTGTATGGAACCACAAAAGACCCTCAATAGTGAAAACAATTCTGAGAAAAATGAGTGAAGCCAGAGGTATCACACTACCTGACTTTAAATTATACTACAGAGTTACAATAATCAAACAGCATGATATTGGCTGAAAAACAGACATACAGACCAAGGTAACAGATTGAGAGCCTACAAGTAAAACCACATGTATATGGGAAAATAATTTTTGATACAGTATCTAAAAACACACAATGGTAAAATGAAAGCTTCTTCAATAAATGGTGTTGGATGTAAAAAAATAAAACTAGATTACAATTTTCCCCATATACAAAACAACTCAAAGTGGATCAAAGACATAAACATAACATCTGAAATGATAAATTACATAAAAGAAAACATAAGTACTAAACTTATGGAGTTTGGTTTTAGAGAACGTTTTACAAATTTGACCCCAAAGGCAACAGAAGTGAAGGCAAAAATAAATGAATGAGACTATGTCAATCTAAAAAGCTTCTGTACAGCAAAAGAAACCAACAATAAAACATAAAGGCAACCAGCTGAATGGGAAATGATATTTGCAAACAACAGCTCCGATAAGAGGTCAACATCCAAAATATATAAAGATCTCATACAATTCAACACCAAACAAACAATCAATCCAATTAAAAAATGATCAGAGGAACCCAAACAGACACTTCTCCCAAGAAGACATACAAATGGCCAACAGATATATAAATTAAAGACACTCAACTTTACTAGCTTTTAGGGAAATGCAAATCAAAACTACCATGAGATACCTCTTCACACCTGTTAGAATGGCTATTGTCAACAACACAAGTAATAATAAGTGTTGGAGAGGTTGTGGAGATGGAACCCCTGGTGGGAATGTAAACTGGTGCAGTCACTATGGAAAACACTATGGAGGTTCCCGAAAAATTAATAATAGAGTTACCATATGACTCTGCAATCCCTCTTATGGGTATCTACCTGAAAAACTCAAAAACATGTTTTCACAAAGATATATGCACCCCTATGTTCACTGCAGCATTATTCATGGTGGCCAAGACATGGAGACAACCAAAGTGTTCTTTGATAGAGGACTGGCTAGAGAAGATGTAGTACACATATACTATGGAATACTACTCAGCCATAAGAAAAGACTAAATACTGCCATTTGTGACAACATGGATGGACCTTGAGAATATTATGCTAAGCAAAATAAGTCAGACATAAGCAACCAGGAACCATATGATTTTACTCGTGTGGGACATAAAACTGAAACTAATGGACACAGACAACAGTAGAGTGGTTACTGGAGAGAAGGGTGTGGGGGGCGGTAAAGGGGTCAAATATATGGTGACAGAAGATGGTTTGACTGTGGGAGGTGAGCATACAATGCAATATACAGATCATGTAGCATAGAAATGTACACTTGAAACTTATATAATCTTATTAACCAATGTCGCCCCAATACATTCAATAAAAAAGACCTAAATAGCAGCACAATTCACAATAGACAAGTGCTGGAAACAACCTAGGTGCCCATCTACAAATGAATGGATCAAGAAACTATGGTACATCTACACAATGGAATTCTACGCAGCAGAAAGGAAGAAGGAGCTTATACCCTTTGCAACAGCATGGATGGAACTGGAGAGCATATGTTAAGTGAAGTAAGTCAGGCGGTGAGGGACAGATACCATATGATCTCACCTTTGACTGGATCATAATCAACAAAAGCAGAAAGCAAGCAGAACATAACCAGAGA
>PVJI01029926.1:0-14766 GCA_004026765.1 Micronycteris hirsuta | reverse complement strand
CCCTACATTTCTTTTCTCAAAATTACTTAACTCCCACTTTCAACTAATTCTGACTGGCCACCAGCTCGAGATCCGATGCGGGTGTGCAGCGCAGGGAACTCCGACAGTTCGTCCATCGGGCGCTTTTACTTTGCAGTCTCCACGCTCCCCGTTCCTTCATTTGAACCCACCTCGCCCACTTGCCCGGAATCACTGGGAATGCCCAGACTCCAACCCGGTGTTCCAGTGTCTGGAGACTGTGGGAGTTTCATTTGCCTGGCATTTTAGAGCAGGCACTGGGGCTCAGTCACTGTTTTCATTCACACTTGCGACATGATCGTCCTCGAATGAGCAACTGTTGGTCCAGTGTAACAAACCGACAAAGGCAGAGATCTCGTGAGCAAGGCTGCGGAGTCTGCCACACTCCCGGCTTGGGCTCCCTGCCAGGACAGGCCCTGCTCCAGAGACAGAGGGAAGCCAGTGTTTCCGGCAGGGGCACGCGGGCGCAACTCTGGGCTAGCTCGCATCTTCGCCCATGCCTGCGTGCGTGTGCGCGTGCATTGTCTGATACCTACTAAATTCGAAGCACCTTCCTGAGCACTCCAGAGGACCTGGGAAGTGATCATAGCAGCAATAACAACAGCAATAGTAATGATGTCCACAACCGTAGCAATTAGCATCTGCACAGCTCTTACCACGAGCAAGCACCATTCTAAGCATTGTATACGTATTATCTCATTTAAGTGTCATAGCCGCCCCGGGAGATACAAATCTTTATAATCCCCAATTTGCAGATAAGGTACCTCGCTGGGAAGAGGTGGAGCTGGATGCAAACTGAGGCCATCTGAGGCCAGAGATGGGTCATTGCCACCTCCCTCCCTGCACTGCTCTGCCTCAGCAGGTGAGCTGAAAATGCAGAACACACCTCCCCTTTGAGCAGCAATTCTACTTCCAAGACTTTACCTATGGAAATACACAGAAAACTACATGAATATTTACATTTTCTGGGAGGGAGGGAGAGAGGGAGGAAGGAAGGAAGGAAGACAATCGAAGTATCTATCATCATGGCTGGGTTAAATTCTGATACTTCCCTATGATGGAATATTACACAGTTCGGAAAAACAGAGAGTTCAGTTTGAATTCATGGATCGTGGAAAAAGCTCCATGATACATGGCTGGATGAGTAGAACAAAGAGCGGAAGGTTACCGTGTGCCGTGTGAGACACGTCTGCGTGCCGACAGCCGTGGAGAACGTCACTGAGCACGTGCAGAGGACGCTGACTTCGGGCTGAGGCACTGTGAATGGGAGGGCTAAGGCTGGGGGCAGATTTACTTTCCATTTTATATTTTTCTGTATGGTTTGGATATTTAACCACCTGGATGTATTACTTCTTATTTGAAATTAACTTTTTCATTTAAAATTAACTTTATCCTAAGAACCACACGCTGTCTGAGCCCCCGAGGGAGCGCTCACAGTCCCCAAGGGGAGGCAAGGATGAGTGCAAGGTGCTCGGAGCGGGTGGCTCCTCCCGGCCCCCTGCTCCCACCGTCGCAGCTCTCGGGCCACGGCTGTCACGGCAGGGACTTCTTGCTTTCCAGGACAGCATCGTGATGCCAGGAGCACCTTGGCCAAGTCAAGCACTCACGGCTCACGGGACCACTAGCCTCCTCCCAGCCAGCATCCAGCCCTGACGGGCAGGAAGTGTGGTGCTGTCCCGCCAACCGAAAATGTGCAGCAAGCCATCTCAGCCCGGCGTGCTGGCTGCAGGCCGCCAAAAGGTGGGAACGAAGCCTGTCCCCCGGGTCCCTCCGGACACCAGCTCTGGCAGGCCCAATCATATTCGCACACAGTTCCACTGAGCTCAGTGCCTTGGTCTCCAGCTTCCAGCAGACTGAAAACAGCAAGATAAGAAGGAGGGGAGAGACCTCCAAAGCCAGGCAAACTGACACTAGGACAAGTGAGAGGTGACAGGTGACAGGTGAGCAGCACGATGGAGCCAGGGAAACAATGTAATCGGACCCGAGACATCCAAACCTCAGCAGTCTGCGGTGCCTGGTGGAAGGGCAAGCCTCCCGCTCACAGACCTCTGTCCCGGGCCCGGTGCGGTGATGCCGCAGAGATGACCCCAGGCCGGGTGACTTCAAGGGGGTGAGCTTATGTCACTCCAGCATAACGATGTGTCTCTCTTCTGCGAGACACTAGTGTTTTGAAAGTTGGCTTGGGACCTCTGTAATCATAAGTAGCAGATGGAGCAAAGCTCAACTGTCCATCTCAGTCCCAGAGGGGACCCTGGAGAACCCCCGTGTGGTGCGTGTCGATGGCAAAGATCGCCGGGAGAGCAGACTGCTGGCGGAGACCCCCGACGCCTCCACTGCTGGTCGTGGTCTGCACACACCCAAGCTGGCTGGAGGACGTGGAAAACGTCTCTTTGCCCCATGACATTTCGGAATCCCGGACCCAGGGCCAGACTGTCATGCGAAGGGGAGCCGGTCCCCCTGTGCCCCTTCCAACTCAGGGCCAACAGTATGTCATCACATTTGCCCACCTCCAGGTTGTGAATTCAGAACATACTTCCCAACCCTGACGGTTGGGAAAGTCCTCCTTCCTGAGGGTTGGAGTCTGCATAAACTACACAATCACAAAGTGGGAACTGGAAGGAATATGTGAGCACACAGAAAGCATCAGGTTCCCCTGAAGTGGCCTTCCAGGTTGGGGGACATTGTCTCTCTGTAAAAGGGGGCCGTGTCTCAAGACAGTCGGAGACCAGGGCCGCAGGCTGGCAGTCTCCACCCTGCTCCACACTTGCTGGCTGTGTGATCTCGGGCGAGTGGCTTAGCCTTTCTGTGTCTCTGTTTTCTCCACTATAAGTAAATCCTATTGGCCTCATAGAATGGTTGTGTGGATTAAATCAACAAGTGCATGTAAAGCTCCCAGCACAGGGCTGGGCACAGAGAGGACACTCAGTGACGCCACCCACCGCTGTGTGTGTCCACGGTATCATCGAATATGCATACAAGGACAGTGGAGAGGAGCCAGCTCTGTCGAGCAATTCCTATTTGCCAGGCACTGTTCTATGTGCTCTGTGGACATTATCTCATTTAGTCATCAACACGCTCCTAAGAGGTGGAAGTTATGGTTGCCGTTGCTGCTGCAGCGGCGGCGGTGGCGGTGGTCACCGGTCACCGGTCACCGAGAGGCTGCTCGCGCCTGACCGTGAGGAGCGAAGGCACTGGGAGCTGACTGCCTGGGTTCAGACCTCAGCTCTGCCCCTCACCGGGTGTTCTGTAACCTTCGGAAAGGCTACGCCTCCGTTTCCTCACCTGTAAGTGATAACATCGCCCTCTTAGGCTGTTTTAAAGGATGGAAGAGTCGGGGCATGTAAAGCACTGGGAGGCGCCCGCGTGTCACCATGCCATCGTTGCCTCCAGGACTCGGAGGAGGCCTCTGAGGCTGAGAGAGGTTAAGCAACTTGGCGGAGTTTGCACAGGCAGGAAATGGGGTGGGGGTGGAGAGATACTCAGCCACCTGTGCTCTTGACCACCAAGTTCCACATCTAGGATGGGTTTGAAATGAAGTCAAGCATTGTAGGAGGGACCAACTGGACCTTTTAAGCTGAAGGGTCAGGTCAGGGCTGGAGGACCAAGTGTGAAGGCCCACTGAGGCCCAGCCAGCCCTGGACTTGGGGTAGGAAATCTTTCCACCTCTTTCCTGTGCCTTCAGGCAGGTCCCTGTCCCTCTCTGTGTGCTGCAGTCTTAACCCCAGGCTGTCCACCCGGGGGTAATTGAACAATGCTAGAGACGTGAGGAAGGCATGTTACCCAGCTCTCTGCCCCGCCACGTCTGCCTGGCTGACAGCCCATGGATTTAAGAGATAGTCAAGAGGTAAGTGTCTAAGCCACGAAAGCCTCAGACAGGCTTCTGATGTCTTATAAAGGGACGGGGGCCTGTCACAATTCCCAAAAGAGTGGCTCAGCTGGTCCACTTTGGGTCCAGAGAGCCAGACCCAGAGCCGAGAAAGCCCAGCCACCCCTCTGCTTGTTCCCCACACAGTGAGGGTGCAGTTGGTAACCACCGAGGGGGCCCGCGTGAGAGGCGGGCTGGGCAGGTGCGCTGTTTGCCAGGGAGAGCCAAGCCCCCCACAGAGGCACCTGCCAGGGTGCTGGCAAACTAATGTGCTGCAGAGAACACGCAGCAGATCACACTGCTGGCTGGCGCTGCAGGCTGCCCAGTCGCCAGCCCATCCCTCCCTGCCCCTCCCCCCCAGAGAGGCTGAGTCAGGGGTAAGAGCTGCTGAGAGGCCCTGCGTAGCTCCGGCTCTTGCCCGTAACCATCACCAGATCTGGTCGTACCCCTGCCCTCCCTCCCTCATGGGCCATCGGGAGCCCCACACGGGATCAAGGAAGTCAGGGGGCTTCGTGCAACCCAGGGTGGGGTCTCTACTGAGCAGGGGGCATCCTGTGGGGACAAGTGCATAAGTCAGTCAGGCCTGGGGTGAGCTGGTCGGTTATTCACCATCCCAGTGACCACAGCCGGGGAAACTGAGGATAAGAGAGAAGACCTGTCCTGACCAAGATCGCACAATCAGCAAAGAGCAGACCTAAGATTCAGTGCCAGCAGTCAGACTGCAGGCTTCCTGGAGGAGGAGGCACTGGAACTGCATCTCAGTAGGTAGGGTTCCTCCGGGGGAAGGGACCGGATGCAGGGCTCAGGTAGAGTCGGGGCAGGTAAGAGGGGGTCCCATCGCACCCGTGGATGAGCCATGCGAGGCTGTGTGCTCGGCTCAGGCACAGGCAGAGGCCGGGCCGAGGCGGGTGGGCAACTGGGGGGTGAGGTGTGCGGACCGGGGTTCAGAGGGGGACTGAGAACCAGGCTGAATACAAGATGCACATGTTCTGTGAGCAGCCTTCACAGTGGCTTGCAGACCACTTCAGAATTGGGGAGCACCAGTCTGAAGGAGACTAAAAGTCAGCCAGTGCGGGGGTGCCAGCTGTGTGCCTCTGGACCTCCACGTCACTGAGCCTCAGTTCGGACTGGTTTACATTAAGGGCTTCCCAGGAAGGTTGTATGTGAATAAAAATGTTCTTAACAAAGAAAGTTCAAAAATGTAACAATTGTGGAAAATCTCTAATCGCCCACACTGCTGGTGAGTGAAGATGCCCCTTCCAGGCCCGGCCTTGCCCAGAGAGCGTGAGCAGCCAGGCCTGGGCCCTGGAACCACCACGGCCCCAGGCTGAGTTTCCTCTCCTTGGTTTTTAAAATTCCTTTCTGCCTCTTCCCCCTCTCTTCACAGAATACTCCTCAAGTTCCAGAAACTGATTCTCAGTTTGTTTTTCTTCTAGTAGTCCAGGGCGCAAATGTCCCTGATGAAGAAAAAGAGCCCTTTTCTCTGCGAGCCGATCTAAGAGAGCAGGCACGGCTGAGGCCAGCAGGGGCTCCGGAGCCAGGAGAGGGCTGAGCCCTTGGGGGGGGGGCAGGTGGGCTCCTGCCCAGAGGCAGTTCTCAATGTGTGCTGCATGTGTGTGTGAGAGACAGAGAGATTTTTTTTGTCACATCTTTATATTTATTGACCCTGCTGGTCCAGGAAGGTAGGGGGATCACACACAGGAATCAGATTTCACGGAATTCGCTACTGGCTTCTACGCTCCATGCTACCAGCAAATGACTGTACCTCACTGAGCCTCACTTTCCAAATCTGCAAAATGGGAATATAGCCCTTGCCCTGCCTTCCAGGGTTCCTGGGCTTTGGAAAGGGAGGAAGAAGAGAGGGAGGAAATGAGAAGGAGAAGGAGAAAGAGGGCAGAGACTTCCGGCAAAACAATGGCAGCATTCGAATGGGCATCAGCTTGAGTTTTAAAGTCCAACAGGCCAATGCCTGCCACCCCAGTCAACCACGTGCTATGTATGTGACCTTGACAGGTTACCACGTGATTTCTGCCCTCATTTCCTTGTCTACAAAATGAGACCAATAATAACACCCTCCCCACAGGGCTGTTTGAGGTTGGAACCAGGCCCCCCGGGAGATGAAGCCACATGGAGCCTGGACTCTTGGCCACCACGCAGTAAAGGCTTCTCCTCCGGCCTCGGGTCCGGACCCCGGTCCCTGGTGTTCCTCTCCTATCACCTTCTGCTCCAGCTGTCCCCGCCAAAATGAGCCTACTGGGCAGGAGGACTCAGAATTAAAACACGCAATCAAACAGCTTCTTGACGGGAAATGCTTTGGAAATTTTCGGCTCCATTTACTTCTCAATCTAATTTTGTCCTCGGATGCACATTACGCGTGAGATGGGATCTCATGTGGTTTGCCCAGCACTCAGCGCACCAGCAGGAGGCATCCGGCATCTCGATCGCTGCTCCTGTCTCTCCCCGCCCTTCGGGGGCATAATGAGGCACCCAGCAGGCTCCAGGGCGCCCCCGGACAAGGAGGCCCGGCCCGGACACCCAGCACCCAAGGACGCAGCCTCTCCCACCAACAGTGGAGGTTGGGGGTGTCACCAAGTCACAGCCCCTCTACATCCATGGCCAACTCTGGCCACAGTTCAGACTCTCATCACCACGCACCCCCAGCTGCCTCCCGGCCTGGCCGCAACCACCTCCAACACGACAGCCCCTCTGCAGAGGGGCCCTGTGCTCCTCAGCTCCCTCCCTGAATGGCTCCCCACAGCTTCTGGGTCAAGTCCAAACTCTCGCTGCCCCCAATTTTACTGGAGTAGAGTAGGCTCCAGCTTCTCAGACTCTGGCCCTAACCTTGCTTCTAAGCCTCAGCAAATGTTGCTGCCATGCCCTGAGAGCACCCAGCAGACTCCATCCACGTCACCTCCCACGGGAAACTTTCGCAGATGCCCCACCCTGCCCTGCCCTGCCCGCCCAGAGCCAAACGTCCCCTCCTCAATGCCCCCAGAGCCCCTGTGCCCAGCTCCGTGGTTCAGTGCTTGTTGGCTGTGGTAGAAGACACTAGACTGAACCCTTCCATGGCAGGGACCATGGCCCATTGATCTGTTTCCCTATGGTGCCAGCTCAACGCTTGGCAGAGAGCTGAGGGCAGACTTATGCTTATTGGTTCATTCATTCCTTTGCTCAAAAAGCCTTTCCTAATCCACTTTTCTGGGTCCAGTCCTATGTCCGGTGTTGGGGATTTCACGCCCTTAAGAACAAGAGGCTTGCCCTCGCTGGTGTGGCTTGGTTGGTTGGGGGTCATCCCACAAACTGAAAGGTCGCGGGTTTGATTCCCGGTCAGGGCACGAGCCTGGGTTAGGGTTCAGTCCCTAGTCAGGGCACATGCAGGAGGCACCCGGGTGATGCTTCTATCTCACATTGATGATTCTCCCCCTCTCTTTCTCCTTCCCTTCCCCTCTCTCTAGAGCCAATAAAAGAAAAAAAAATTAAAGAAAAAAGAATGGGAGGTTTTCTTTTTGAGCCCAGCAGGCGAGATACTTCCTATTCTTCCTGCTAGAGAAAAGCACCAGCCAAAGCTCAGCAGCTACCCTCGTTCTAGCAAAGGGAATGAGCTCCCAGACACTTCCAGGACTCCCAGAGTTGGACTGTGCCACTGGATCCTTGCTTCTTCCCCCAGCCCTGTTGCTCACTAAGTCATTGAAATCCTGAAAACATAGCCCAACTCCATAGGCTTCCAGTCCAGCTGCCTCTCCTCACCAGGGGCTTTCCTGGAGTCGAGTGCAATCATTTCTGCCTTGGTTTCCGTGGTTTCTGGCCTACGTCCATGGGTGTGAATTTAACAACGCCTCGAATCCTATGGGCAGGGGTCGACTACAGTTGATAAGTGACTCAAAGAACAAGGACCCCCCCACTGCCCAAGCCAGCCCCTGCTCCTTCATTGTTCAAACATCTTTGGT
This sequence comes from Micronycteris hirsuta, assembly GCA_004026765.1. NCBI lineage: Eukaryota > Metazoa > Chordata > Mammalia > Chiroptera > Phyllostomidae > Micronycteris > Micronycteris hirsuta. Next base: position 6,936 of record PVJI01029926.1, on the reverse strand, counting down.
CACCGGACACCATTGAACACCTTTCTTTTGTTTGGGGAAATTTCCACCTTAAGAGTTTAGGCTCCTCGAGGCAGAAGTCAGAAGCTGGGGCTCCCCGCCTCTTGTGCAGCTAGGACACAGGCCCCACGGGCTCCTCCGGGCAGACACACACGTGTGAACCGTTCATTCAGAAAGTGGTGACCCAGAGAAGGGGCGGCAGTGGAGTCCGTCTGCCAAGGCAGAGGCTCTAAGGGGGACATCTGGTGTCCAGGGACAGCAGCAGGAGCCTGTCCACGGGCCCGTGTGTGGCATCTCCCCGGGAGCAGCCCGGCAGCGCGTCCGTCACGCAGGCGAGGCTGAGCTGCAGTCAGGGCACAGCTCCCGGCTGGGAAGTCTCCACGTCTGGCTCTGGGGTCCTCTCAGGGACCCGAACACACTTCCGAAAATCCCTTTTCTGCTTAAGCAGCCAGAGTTCTGTTGTTCTCAGCCAAGAGCTGTGACTGCGACGGGCTCCAAGTTGGTGGTGCGCTTTGTCTTTCGCCAACTGCCTCTTCCCAGACGTCCCCACGGCTTCCTCTCTCCACCGCCCCTGTTCCCCGAATCCCTTCCTAGGTCCCTGCTCCTCTCAATGCTTTTCGTCTCTACATCTTCACTGAGTGACCCATCCCCTCCACGCCCATGGCTTCCAGATCCACGTCCCCAGCCCTGACCCTCCCCACCTGCCCTCTGGACGTTTCCACTTGGGCATCCCTAGGGCCCCATAAAGTCCAAGTATCCAAATCGGCTCCATTTCCCGTTGTCTTCGTCTCAGTCCCTCAGCTGGCGGCTCCATTATCCACCCAGTGCCCCAAACTCCAGCCAGGGGAGCCGTCCTTCACTTCTGCATCTCACCTAAACCCGGTATTTGAGTATTGCCAAATCTATCCCTCAAAACTTTTCCTCTGCCCTCATTTCCGCTACCCGGGCCCAGGTCTTCTTTCGTTCTCTCCTGGACTTCTACAACCACCTTCCGTACATGAGGTCTTCTTGCCAGCTCTCATCCTCACTACGTCCGCCCTCTCTCGAGACCCCAGAGAGATTTCTTTGAGGATGCCACTCCCTACTTACAGTCCTCTGAGACTCCCCCACATCTGGAGATTATGATCCTAGGTCCTTGGGAGCCTCCGTGGTCTGGCCCCTCCCCCACCTCCAGCTGCGTGTCTCCCCACGCCTGGAGTTGCTTGCACTTCCTCACTCAGCCTGTGCCCTGTCTGCCTTTATCCTGTCGTCCTGTTGGTCCCTCTGCCTGGCACGTCCTTTCTCACTTGTCTTCTCGGCCTGGCTGATCCCTTCGTATTCCAATCAGCACAGTGTCGCCTCCTGCAGGAAGCTTCCACGGCCACCTCTCCCACACAACCTTGGGAGGGCACAGGACGCTCCTCTCTTGCTTCTGTGACATCTACCACACGCTTCTCTCATTGTAGTTCCACCTTCTAAAAACATTTATCAAGCACTCTTGATGGGCCAGGAATCTTGCTAAGAATTTACATGTATTATCTCAATTAATCCTCGTAACAACCCCATGAGGAGAGTGTTATTCTCTCATTCCGGGATGAGAAAATTGAGGGTCAGAAAAACAAAGGAACCCTCCCAAGACCAGCAGCCAGACAGTGATGAGCCTCGGATGGGAACCTCGGGCCGTCTGACTCCACGCCCATGGTTCCTAAGGCTGGGGCTCTGTTGCTTCGCCCAGGAAGTCATCCTCTGTATGTGCCCAGTTTGTGGCATGACCTTGGCCAAGTCACTTTGCCAAGTCTCCTCTTCTGTAAAAGCAGGGATTGTCTTTCCCTGCCACCTTCCCCGATAAAACTGGAAGGAAGCTCTGATAACTAACAGATATAAAATCACCGGTCAGCTCTAGAGGGTGGTGCACACACAAGAAGACAGGAGCTCACTTTTAGGACGTGGTCTCACCGAACACTTCCTCTGCCCACTTAGAATCAAAAGCCCGCCATCTGCTCCTCCCTTGAGGGGGGAGGGTCCCCGCTTTCCTCCCTGGCCCAGGTTGCCCCTGGGATTTTTAAAGTCACCATCCAGCTGTTCCATCCCCCTTCCCTAAACACAATTGTGTCAGCCAAGTCAAGAAAGGAGAGGGCGAGAAATATCCATAAAGACTTGGCAAAGCAGCGGCCGGCGGGATTCTCCAGCCCCTGACCACCAGTTAGTGACGTCAGGATTTATAACTGTATTAAATGGGGTGACAGGCAGCCTTGATATATCAGTTCCCCCTTCTTCCCAAATCACAGACAATAAAAGCTTTGTCAGTGAAAGTCATTCATCATCATAAAGACCTGAGACATCCCAGTCATCAATTTCACTCACATCCTTAATACACTGGAGGGAGCACAGGAGTCGAGCACCTCTTAAAGCGGGGGAGGAAAAAACACGAAGGAAGATTGAACAGGAATAATTACAAAGGTCAAAGAAGGGATTCCTCTGGGGGGGGCGGGGGGGGCGGCATGGGCAGGGCCGGTCCCTGCTGGAGGTGTGCTCAGCCCGCAGAGAGACCGGGCAGTTGCCGGGCACACCCCAGGCAGCAGACCAGCACAGACCCCGTGGGCCCGGGTAGGAGTCAGCCAAAATGGGCTGCAGGACCAGAGGGCGGAGTGGTGAGAGGCCAGACAGCCCTGCCCTGCCTGGGCTCTGTGGCCCAGGACTGGGTCCTACGGAAGTCTTTTAATTCAACAGCCTCATTAGTACAAAAGAGATTTAAAGATAACAAGAAAAACACAGGCATCCCCTTGGACTAGACCCCTGCACTGCCAGAGATGGCTCTCTGTGCCAGCTGCGCTCTTCCTTTGGGCAGACTCTGAGAGGCTATCCAGACAGGCACGACCGGTTGTGAAAGACTCTATAAGGCTGCCAGGCCAGCTGGGAAGGAGGCACTGCCCAGGGCCGTTCAGTACACCCTCTGCCACCCCTGCCCCTCCCCTGGACCCTCTGGACGCCCTCCCTAAATCCAGACACCTTGACCATAACAGAAGACAGGGATCCAAGAGAGGAGGACATACACCCCAAGTCTCCATTTCATTAGGCGAGTCCTCCCGCCCCAGCCCACCCCCGTGTGAGGACCAGGACAGCGCCCACCCCAGCGTCCTCTCCGGCACCCCGGTGTGGGTCTCTGCCAGCCTGCCCAAGGGCCTGCGCCCAGGCTCCCACCCCTCACCACCTGGACTGTTGCTGGGCATCTTTTTTCTTTTTGCTCTCAGGTGGGCAGGGCAGTGAAGGAGAAAGCAGGTAGCTGACTGGGCGTGGTGCGAAGAGCTGGGACTTTAACTGCCTGCTCCTGCAGAAAACCAGGACTTCAGGGGCATGACCCTTCCCCCTGTGCCTGACCAGGGAAAGAGTGAGAAAGTCTATTTAACAGAGGCAGTGACGACTGCTTTCTTTCCTGAAAACAAAACAACATAGAGGTCTAGGTGGGAAGTTGCTGGAAGTGCTGGGGCCTCCTTATTTGACAGGGAACAGCCCGGGGAAGGGGATTGTCACAGTGCTGAGATCTCTAGGGCTGTCAGGGGGTTGCCAGGGGTCCTGGTTCAGGTAGAAACATGCCAGAAGTTACAAGTATCAACTTTCCCAAGAAAGAAAGCACAGTGATACCTATTGTTGTCTGCCCTTCCATTCAACGATCCTTCGCTGAGGGCCTACTGAGTGCTGAGGTCCGGCTAGGCTAGGCAGGTCTGTCTGGGCATGGGCGGGGTGTCCACTGTTGGAGAGCGAGCCAACCCACTGCCCTTCAACCAGATACCCAAGATTAAGACAGGCCACGTCAGGCAGAACCCCAGCGTGTGGCCCTGATACACCTATCAGCCTCGTTTGCTATCTGTTCTCCACATCACACTCTGCGCAGGTCGAGCCTCCTCTGGGCAGATCGCCTGCCTGCCACCGACAGACCGGGTGAATGACAGGCAGTCTGACACAGTGTCAAGAGCGTGGCCTCTAGGACTTGACTGCATTTGAAACCTGGCTACACCAAGTAGAAACTATGTGACCTTGGGCAAGTGCCTTGCTGCTCTGTGCCTTAGTTACTGTATCTGTAAAATGGGCGACTAACTCCCTCACAGGGGTGCCATGCAGATTAGACAGGTTAACATACATGAAGTGCTTAGAACAATCCCTGTTGCCTAGTGAGTGAAGGCAAGCATTGGTTATCACTCCTGCTAATGACTCTGGGCTTACTGGATCCTGCTCAGGACTGAGACCGGCTCTGGGGGGAGAGCCCCCACCCGGGATGCCAGCCCTCCAAGTAGGCTGCTTGCTACCCTGTCCTTGAGGAGGGCGTGTGACCCCATCCCAGACCTGGCTTAACAGAGGCTTACAAAGGGAACTAGTGGCTCTGGAAAGACAAACCCTTCTCTGGATGGACAAGTCCAGACAGCAGCAGGTGCCCCTACGGACTCACGCTGAAACCAGCCTCACAAACATTTACAGAAGATCTAGAGCAGGGAGTAGAAGTTCTACAGCCTCTCTGGTAATGAAAACAAAAGCTAATAGAGATGAACAGGAGAGACGCTTTTTCCTAGGCTGTGAACACTGAGTGGGGACAGGGCGGGGAAGGCAGCAGCCCATGCATTTGGGGAGAAATAATAATTGTGATAATGTCTTGCATTCAAATGTCCCTCATGCTCATCAAAGACGTATGTGTGAGTGTGTGAATTGTGTCAATAACCTTGGCAGTAAGCCGGGGCAGTGATTTTCAACCTTTCTCATCTCACGGCACACATAAACCAATTACTAAAATTCTGCAGCACACCCAAAAGTATATTTTTTGCCGATCTGACAAAAAATAGGTATAATTTTGACTCATTCACACCAACGGCTATTGTTGTGCTGGCTGTTGTCTCTTTTTGTTGTTGTTTGACAATCCAAGGGAAAAGAGGTCAGGGCACCTGACTAAATAGTGAAGTACTGCATATTTAAAAAATGTTTGTGGCACACTGGTTGAAAATCGCTTCCTTGGAAAGGAAGAATTTGAGGAAATTAGTAACAACCAATCATAGTAGACAGTTAGTTTATTTATCCAGCCAGCCAGCCACCCAGCAAACACTTCCTGAGTATCTACCACGTTCCAAGCCCCTTGCTGGGCTGTGCTGGGGAAGGCAGAGATCAGAACCTCATGGTCTAAAGAGAAGGTTAAGTTGGACACAAAGAATTATAAATCAAGGTACAAAGAGATAATAGGCACCCTGATCCAGGGTCCAGATAAGGGGAACATCACTCTGAATATGGGCTCAGTGGGGAAGGCTTCCTAGAAGAGGTGGCACCTGGGGGCTGCTCCCTGGATGCCTGCCCTAAAGGCACGCAGCAAAGACTGGCAGCCTGCTGGTTCCTCGGTCCCTCAGCAGGCGTTGGAGGACCTCGTACAGGCAAAGCCCTGCAGCAGCTCACATTTGCCTTCCTGCTGGGGACACAGGACCTGACCACCTAACACTGTTAAGGTGGCCCAGGCTCCACGAACTCACAAGAAAGGGCACAGCTCCTTCCAGCTTCCAGCTCCCGCGCACTTCACCATGGTCCCGCAGGGAGAGATGCGGTCGGCATTACAGCTCCCACTGGGCAGATGTGAAAACTGAGGCTCAGAGAGGGGAGGGTGTTCCCAGCGCCACCAGGGAGTTAGGGCACAGCTGGGGTGAAGGTCTGCGATTCCACCCTTGAGTCAGCCCAACACTCTCCCTTTCACAGCGGACTGCTGCCACCTCTGGGCAAATGGCAGAAGCCTTCTAAGCAGAGGGACCAGCAGAAACGAAGGCTTAGGACTGGGCACCGCTGAGTTGGGAGGTGGTAAAAAGACAGGCCTGGATCAGCTTCCACAGACCCCAGTCGCCATCGGTCTAGCTGTGCTGCAGGTGAATGTGAGAGAACTCTGCTTGCATACCTCCGATGGCATGGAGCTTACTACCCACAAAAGCGGTACAGCACAGCAGTTAGGAGCAAATCAGCTCTGCTACTCCTCGCTGGGTGAACTCAGGCAGTCTCCTTAAGTGTTAGTTGGGACAAAAATAGTACCTATGTTTCGTAAAGGATTAAATGAACCAAAGCACATAACAAATGCTCAATAAACATTAGCTATCATTGTTATTATCTCCTGAGGCAACCTATTCCACTTTCCAGGAGCTCGAACTGTTAAAAAGTTCTTCTTTGTGCTCAACTAAAGCTTGCCTCCCTGCAGCTTCCTCTGAGGCCCCTCCCTCCCCACAGCCCTGAGCACCGCGGAGGCAGCAGCCAGGCCCCAGGTCAGCTGTCTTTAAGCCAACAGCCCTGGGCCTGTGGATGACAAGGCTCCCTGCCCTCTCCCCCTCCTGGACCCTGTCCTTCTCCATCTGCAGCCCCGGGTGTCAAATACCGAGAGCAAGTCACCTCTTGGCCCCAAGGTCATGGATTCTGTAGCCTCTGTGGGTCAAGAGAAGTTCATGATGGTTCACCCAGAACGTTGGAGAGGACGGGAGTTCTGTGCCTACCGACATGTTGGGTGTCCACAAGCAGGCAATAGACACTTAAAAAATTGAACAACAGCATGAAGAGTAAAAACCTATGTTTTTTGCGTCAAAAATGTCCTGGAAGAGCATAATACCAAACCACCAACACTGATGGCATCTGCAGAAGGGGTTAGGAATGGGATGAGGAGGTAGTCACAGGTCCCTATACATACTTCCCGACCATTTGAACTTATTTTACAATGAGCCTGCATTACTTTGTGATTTAAGAGGAATTATCAAAGGGAGGCTGAGGGAGACTAAAGCAAACTTCAGAGCAGAGAAGCCAAGAGAGTGCGGCTCCCCCAGAGCGGCTTAGGCACAGCATCCTCCACCAAATGTTCCCCAGATCCTACAGCCTAAGAAAAGCAATCAAAAGCCCTTGGCTTCGCCCATGATTTTTATCTTTCTTTTTCCTGTTTGTTTTATTTTGTTTTGCTTTGTA
>PVJI01029925.1:0-14770 GCA_004026765.1 Micronycteris hirsuta | reverse complement strand
AAAAAAAAAAAAAAAAAAAAAAAAAAAAAAAAAAAAAAAAAAAAAAAAAAAAAATTAAGGGATGAGTTTATTTTGATTATTCCAGAATATTTCTGAAGCTGGTTCTATTAAGAGAGAAATATGTTCAAATTTGTCCATGATCATTTGAGATCATCTATCATTTATACAGAACTGGACACTAACTAGTTCCTGAAATAAAATGTAGATATTATATAGTCTTTCATTTAAGCCAATATGGCAGATAAATACCCAGTTATACCTGTAGCAAACAAAATAAAAATGCTAGATAAAGCATAAAAAAATTATTTTTCAGTGAAAAAATAACTTGGTAAGAAATTGAGGAATACTCAGATACCAAAAATTGAATATTACTCAGATACCAAATGTCTCCCTGTGAATGGAATATTGCTTGTTTTCTTCAATGTTTTATTACTAACAGTGGGACATTTCTTACCAATACTATTCACTCATATAAAAATTCAGTGAATGAATGAGTCAATGAATAAATGAATGAATGAAAGTAATAGGCTTCAAAGTTTTTAAAACTGAAATCATTAAGCTAATTGGATTTCTCAAAATTGTAGACAGATATTTTCTTCAGTTGCATTATGAAATGGCTGTACAAGGGGATCACAGAGGTAAATTAATTAATTAATTGCACTGACTTAGTTTTTCAAATGAGCTTTAAAGAAGGCAATAATAAAAATAAAGAACAATACTTTATCATTTTTATTACCTTGAAGTTCCATCTGCTTTGAAAAATGTCTATGTAATAGTATTTATGCTATTTAAATATTCTATAAATTATAGCTGTTGAAAACCAATACAAAGTGTTTCTGTGTCTCTGCATCTTTAAGATAATTGTTATTCTACTTAATGAGCTCATTGCATCTGGATACTATAGTTGAACCTCAATATTTACTTAACTATAGAATCCAAAGATATTTACTTTGGTCTGTATAAGAGTTAAATTCTCAGTTACTTCAGAGATTACTTACTAACCTTCTTAATACCCACCCTTGGAGGAAAGTGATCAGTGGGGCACTGCAGCCCATGATCCTCAAACTTGAACTTCTGCCATTTTCCCCAAAGGACACATATATCTGGAACTCATTTCCTCTTTGTTACATCAAAGCTAAGGTCCGTGGCCTTCAGGGAACCACTCAATATTAATTTGTTTAGTTAAGCTTTTACTAAACTGATGAGGTGGAAAAGAGTAATTGAATTGGTAGCAAATTTGAATACATATTCATGTGGCTATACCTCTGAACATATTCATAAATTTCCATCAGAGTCCCATTTTATTAGTTAAATTGAACAATGATGACTCCTCACTGTTTTTAGCATGCCATGGATGTATCTCTCTTTTCTAAAATCCTATTTTTAAATATCCTGCACATATTAATAAGGTAAAACTAGGTTATTAAGGTTTTTATTAGTTCAAGTATTTGCATATAACATGGTTATCTACTTACCTCAATAAAACCTGATGGGACAAGATTGTTCTGTAAAATAATGAATTACTGTCCTAAAACACAGTTTTTATTATAATATTTTACTAAACTTAAAAATATAATAGGAACAAAAGTGATATTTATTTCAGTATAAAGAAAGTAAATATGTGGCCAAACATGATTAGATTAAAATTCTTTATTAGGTATATAGATAAATCAGGTTGATTACTTATCTATCAATAGAATGAAATGAAAAAGAATGGAATAGGTTAAATGTATAGATTTTACAGCTGTAAATATATTTCAGTGGGTGACTGAAATATGTAATTTTATAGCTGTTATGGGGAAATTATACTCAAATGTGATTCAGTTTATAAAAATGTTCTGTAAATATTTTTTAAAGAAAAATCAAAATAAACACTTTAAAGTAATTCTTTATGTGCTTTAAACATTTACTTTATCTGATACTAATGTTTTTGGGATAATGGTATTCCCCCCATACTTTCTGTTTATGATAACACTAATATACAAAGAACTATGCTGCCCCCCTGGCTAAGTGAAATCCAGAAAAAGAACCCAGAATTCTCACAGAAATGATTTAATTTATGATGCCTATATGCTTTTATTGATGTCATGGAATTTCACTCAATCTGTCCAATAATTATTTCCAATTATGTTTTCCCTTGATTTTCTAGTTAGCACAGAAAATAACAAGGATATACTTTGATAATCTGAATATCAAAGGAACTACCCTGCAATAAATTCTTATTAAACTCACTGGAAGTAAATGTAATAATTTCCTGCTCAGCTGTTTAAAAAAAAAAAAAAAAGCGTTTGCGTACATGAATTCATAGTGTTATTTTCTTTTTCTTTTACCAACTCTTGACAGAAAAATGATGCTCAGAATTTTAAAAATCTCACATGGAGTTCACACATACTAGTAAAAAATGACAGAGAACTAGGCAAGCCTTAGTGATATACATGACTGAATAATATTTACTTAAACCAGAACATTAATATGCCCCTCTTCCCCCAAGCTGAATAACATAACACAATGGCCACCATCAAATTCTCACAGGAACCCCAGGTCTGCTTTTAGATACCATCTGCAAGGCAGCTGAAATTGGCTGAGCCTTCTTTTGTTTTGCGTGTACGATGTTATGGCTTGGTTAATAGCTGAGAATTCAGCTTAAAAAGAAGGATGAATCCCTCTGATGTCATTCTCTTTATTGTGTCTGAAGATGTGTGCCCCACCACCCACCAGGCTTCCCCAGACTGACCTGTGTTTACCTTCTGTCGGTGCCACTTCCCACTGGGTTATTGATGTGCGTCTCTGCCCAGGAAGCCAGTGCTCTCAATGCACTTTGTTAAGCTGACACCACGGGCACACACAAGCTTTTGTAGTACTGTAGGCGAAGAAGAATGTTTGTGCAGGGGTGCACTGAATATCTCAGTTATGCTCTTTTTTGAGAATCAGAAGAGATAGACAGACATCTTATTACACATTCTTCTTATTCAGATGATACCTGAAAACTCATTTAGTTCCCAAGGAAGGCAAAGGTCAATTCTTCCCTATGATCTTTTTTGCATATATGACTGGTGACTTAAGGTGGCTCCCAAAGTAAAAATAAATCTGCATTAATTAAACAACAGTAAATTATAAATTGTAACATTAAGTATATGTGTTCTTTCTTATATAATGAAAAATATCACTCATTTTTATTTAGGTTTAACTGCAAATTGAATACATATTTTAGAAAAAATTAGGTAATATTACTGACTATGTAAAAATGTCATTTGCCATTTTCACTATTTTATTTCCCCTACAAAAAAAAAGACAGATATAAGGGTAGTATTAGAATATCTTAAAAAATGGAGACCCACAGTCTTTTTCTTTTCTTACTTCTATGTAAAAGTCTTTACCATAATATCTTAATATTTGCCTAGATATATTAACATATACATGAACATGCACATATGATCACAAAGCAGAAAATACTCATGAACTTGCAGTTACACAAAATACAGTGGATTTAACACAACTGTTTATAAAAATCTGAACAAGAGACTAAGTTTTCTGATCAAATATTGATGTGTCCTCTACTTCTGTAGTATTCAAGTTCCTTACATGTAAAATAATTGAATTCAACTCTATCAATTCTAATGTTGTGTTTAGCTCTAAAACGTGCAACAAAATGCAACAAGGAGAATATTTATAACTCAGAAAAGGAAAGTTAAAATTATGTATTGTCAACAACCAACCAGTGTTGGTGAGGATGTGAAGAAGAGAACCCTTATGGAACTGTTGTTGGGAATTCAGATTATTGCTGCCACTGTGGAAAACAGTATGGAATTACCTTAAAAACTTAAAAATGGCCCTGGCTGGTATAGCTTAGTGGATTGAGTGTGGGCTGAGAACCAAAGGGTGGCCAGTTTGATTCCCAATCAGGGCACATGCTTGGGTTGCAGGTCAGGTCCCCAGTGGGGTCCACGTGAGAGGCAACCACACATTGACGTTACTCTCCCTCTCTTTCTCCCTCTCTTCCCCTCTCTAAAAATAAATAAATTAAAACAATCTTTAAAAAAATCTTAAAAGAAAAATTAAAAATGGAAGTGCCTTATGACCCAGTGATTTCACTGCTAGGAATATAGCTAAAGAAATATGAAATGCTGATTCAAAAGAATATATGCACCCCTATGTTCATTGCAACATTATTTACAACAGCCAAGATTTGGAAGCAGCCAAGTGTCCATCAGTAGATGAGTGGATAAAAACAGCTGTGGTACATTTACATAATGGAATATTATTCACCCATCAAAAGAGAAGGGAATCTTACCCTTTACAACAGAGTGGATGGACCTGGAGATCATTAGGCTTAGTTAAATAAGCCAGTCAGTAAAAGATAAGCCCCATAAAATTTCATATTTGGAATCTAATGAACAAAATAAACTAACAAACACAATTGAAGCAGACTCATAGACAGATAACAGACTGCCAGCTGTCAGAAGGCAGATGATTTCCTGGGCTGAGTAAAAAAGGTGAATAAAATAAGCAAAGCAAAACAAACAAATAACGATAACAACAAAACCCTTCATAGACACAGACAACAGAACGGTGATTACCAGAGGGGAAGAGGGAATCAGTGGTGATGGAAGGAGACTTGACTTGGGTTGGTGAACTCGTAATACAATATACAGATGATGTGTTATAGAATTGCACAGCTGAAAGCTATATAGTTTTATTAACCAATGTCACCCCAAGAAATTCAATTAAAAATAAAATGCCACAGTCACACAAAAAAGTTAAAATTAATACTAAAATTGGAGGAATGATTAATCACTTCCCTTGTTATTGGGTCTCCAGTTTTTAGATATTATAGATAAGCCATCAATTTACTTATTTGTGAACACAATATAATGTGTTGTGAGAATGCAGAGGCTATCTGACCTGTGCATTTTTCTTCTGAGCTACAAAACAATACTTTAAAAATACTTTAAGTAGAGTGCATTAGTTGTAAAGTGTATGTCTTTATACCAGTATTTGACTCTCTTTGTATAGCAAAGTGGGTTTATGAAATGCTCCCACTTTACAAAATATTGAACAGTTGTGTTAGGCATGACTCTGACATTACACTGTGAAGCATATGATGACTGCCTCAGTTTCTTCATTTCAGTTTGGATTTGGCAATACATCATTAAATTTGACATTATTAAAGACTCAGGATGAGTATGTAACTTCTGAATAATGTGTAATGAGTAACTTTTGTCCAAGAAATGTTTTAACTCTTCAAGACTTAAAAAAAGGAACCTAGTGCTTATCCCTTCAGTTCTTTTGGGTTTAATGAGAATGTTTCTTTCTCTTTTTTTTAACAGATTATTTATTTATTTTTAGAGACCGGAGAAGGGAGGGAGAAAGCGAGGGAGACAAACATCAATGTGTCATTTAGCAAAGTTTTGCTAAATATGTTGAATATTTAATAAATATGTAAAACCATTTATAAATATGAAACTGTTACATATTTCTATACGAAGATTATGGGTGATAGACAATATTAAATTTATCTTCTTTAGAAAAGATGTTTTTGATATGCACATTATTAAATTAATAATAATTAATAATTATTGTTAGTTATTATAAGTATTATAATAATTATACTTATTATTATGGGGAAATATATACTATAAAAACTTTGTTTCAATTTCAACATTATTTTTGGTAAGTACGTACCTAGCTTTATTTTTTCTTTATGTATGTACAGTATATACATATATTTATAAACATTTGCATATATGTAGTTTAAATCACTTACATAATTAAATTTACCATAATTTTATTTCAGTAACTTTACTGAAAATTATCTTTACATTTGTGAGTTTTCACTATCCTGGAGATTAATATGAATTATTATCTTATCATTTGAAACAAGAAATTTCACTACCTTGCTAATAATTTGCTGAATTTTAAACCACAATTTTCTCAGAAAACAAGCTAGGACAAGAAGGTAGGCAAGGAGACTTCAAGTGATATTTGAAACATTTCAAACTAAAGGCACAAGACAAAAGAATAAAATACTTCTAGTTCAATTATCTACATTGTTTCATTGAAATAATATTTTTTTCTATTATTGATCTCAGACCATTCCCTTGCTTCTCCAATTTATTATCTTCTGCAGTCTAGGCCCTTCTTTGGCTTAAATAAGAATGGAAGCAATGTTTTCATCTTAGTGAATTTTTAAGTGTTATTACTGGTATCACCTGAAACCTCTCAATTTTATTTTACCACTGATAATACATAATATGTTTAAAAATCACTATTAAGAACAAATATGTTATTTGTAGTCAAAGCTGCCTTATCAGTATAGCAATTTGTATTTAATTAAGATTGATAACAAGAACTTGGAAATATTTCAAGTTTTGTTCTATAAATTATATGTTTTTACAGATTAGAGTGAACAAAAATACTTCCCCATTACAATACTCACAATACTCCCCCCATTTAAATATTCCCTCTTTTATCAAGAATAGGCTTTTAGTCACATAAAGCAAATATAAACTTTCAGAACAATTCATAAATACTAATAAATATATCCTCAAAATATATTGTACAAAACATTCTTTTAACATTCTTTAAACATTCATTTACAATCACAATGAACATTTTTGCACATGCAGATGAAAACCTCATGATTCATTTATTAATCATAATATATATGTTGAATGTTTATAGAAATATTTAACTGAACAGTCTTTTTGTAACATTGGCATAGATTTCCTAAAATAAGAACTGTCTCTTTCGAGAGAATTAAATTGCCTAAACTTTACAATAGTAAGCAAAATGATTCCCAGATGAGTTTTGGAGGTAAAAAAAGTAAAATGTAAAGGTCCATCCTACTGTTTTTCAAAAGTATAAAATGTATCTGCAAATGAGATGATATAGGATGTCATCTCAGCGAGCCCTCAAATTCATGCAGCCGTGCTCTATCAGCAGTGTTTATGCTATTCTATTTCAACATAAATGAGTATTCTTTCTATGTAGAACCAAAATAAGAGATTCAAATATATCACTACTTACTAAAATAGAGATATTACAAATGTGAACATTATGGAAGATATGACTAATCTAGAGCATTTCCATTTGAAAGAGAAATGACTAATAATTGATTGGCCTGAATCCAAAGTCACAGTGGGGTTCAAAAAGCTGGTAAGTGGTCTCATAAAAACAGAAGCCATATCAACCAATTGAATTTAATTATATATGAAGGTGATGATGGAGCTAAACTGCTTGTAATTGGTGTCCAATTACTCAGCTTGTCTTCCATAAAATTAATTCATCTGAAAGTTTGCCATTGTCCTGTGTTCCAGGTCTACTGCTGGTTTAATTAGTTAACACCGAGGAATCTTGAAACAGTAAATTATTTTGTCTTTACTGCCAAAATTATTAGTTAACAAAAATTATATATAAAAATTAACATCTGCTTCTAGAACAAATAGGAAAGAGCAAAATGAATATTTTTTTGTTTCTTATCCCCTAAAAAGACTGAAGCAGAAGAGAAAACCTTCCTGTATATCATAGTTATATAAGAGTTATTTGAACTTATAAGCTATTGAAGATGCTGCCATTGCACATATTATTCCATAGGAAATAATTTCACAAATATGTCAATTAGGGCCCTCATGGTGCACACATGCAAAAATTCAGTTTAATAACAATAGAAAAAAAGGTATAGATAGAGGACATTCCTGAGTAAATTTCTCTGCAGGGCTTTAAATCACTTTGAGAATATTTGATAATGCTTTGCCATAGTTTTAAAATGATATTGGCTGATTCCTGTGATTTGATAAAGTAAATCTATAATAGGTTGCTTACAATTATCAGACTTACATATTAAGTTAATCACTGAGCAGCTGAAAATATTGAAAAGATGGTCTAATGGTTTAAATACTGATAGGGGACTCAGGAGTTAGACAATTTTAGTTTAAGTCAAAAAGTTATAAGCCTAGCAAGTAATGTATATATTAAAGCTTTTGTTTCAGAAATTGCAGATAAGGCCTGTCGTGGCTCCCGGGAAGACAGCCGACCTTCTGGGGCACTGCTGAAGACTACCACCTGGGGATAAGTTGGAGGCATCTGGTCCTTTGAGTTCCAGAAGGAAACAGATGACCACTGTTCCTGGGAACAACGAACTGCCCAGGGCAGGAATGTTGCAGCTTTGCTCACCTGATCCCTCCTCGAACTTCAAAGCCCCACACCACACCTTGTTTATTCCCTGGTATGAAAACGTTGGCCTAGAAAAGAGAAGGGAAGATGGTCTGTTAGGGCATGAACTCACCATTTCTCAGATTGCCAGCCATCTGAATAAAGCGCCCATAAAGATTCAATCGCTGCCATCGCTTATTGGGTTTGCTAGTGACAGGCAGCCCCAATGCTGGTCTCTTTTCTGGTTACATATTTTGGCAACTCTGTTCCAGGACTGATTTTGAGACTTTCAGGTAAGTCTGGGTGTTTGGCAGGTAGTCCCATTTGCTGCCTGGACTGAGAGGCCCCAGGGGTTTGGATTCCTAGAATTCCAAGCAGCTGCCAAGTGATTTCACTTGGGGATTCTCCCCCCTCACTCCCGGCACTTCTTGCTGTTTATCACATTTGATTGAATCATTGTGCTTTCTAGTTTAGGTTAAAATCCTGGGTCATGACTCAGCTTCATCTGTTCTGTTTTGGGTACCCTCTGTTTGGAGCTCCTTCTGGTCCATGAAAGGACATCTGTTCTGTTTCGGGTACTCTGTTTTGGAGCTCCGTCTAGTAAAATGGGGGAAAACCCTCCATTCAGGAAAACAGCCCCCTGGGGCAGGTTCTGGTAAATTGATCAATGTATGCTTATAAACCAATTACGAAAAGGAATTTTTTTTTTGTTTTGTTTTTTACTGTAACACTGTTTGACTTACATATAATCTAGATTCAGGGGAGTGCTGGCCCCTGAATGGGTCTTAGAATTACCACACTACACTGCAATTGGAGTTGTTTTGTCAATGATCAGGGAAGTTGGGTAAAATGCCTTACCTAGAAGTTTTTTGTTTTTTTTGTTTTTGTTTTTGTTTTTTTTTTTTTTTAGTTTACATGATAAGGATGCAGAGTTTTAGAAAAAAGGAAAGAAAGAAAATAAGTTAATGGCTCAGAGAAAAGGGAATTTGCATGTGAAAGGTAGAAGCTCAGAGGAGAGGGACCAGGAAGCTGCAAGCTGGTCAGAGTTCCTGCAGCCCCAAGGGAGCTACTCCATCTGATGAGTGAAATGGGGAAAGTGCGCCTGAACTGGCACTGCTGTCTCGAATTGGTCAAGGAACCAAATTCGGTGGCGGAAAAGCCCCTGCCGGGGCAGGGCAATATCATTTTCAGACACTTTCAGTGGGAGTAGGTAGGGCCAGAGGGCCAGCCTGCTGGATATTATTGAGCACTCTGTTTTCTACACCGGATCTGTTAAACTGGAAAAGCTCAAACCTTTCTTGTGGACATGATCCTGCTAAAATGACTGATTTGATTGCGTCAGTTTTTGACACTCATTATTCCAGTTTGGCAGACATACAAGCCTTATTGAATTCTTTGCTTAAGTAAGGGGGATGAACAGAGGCCAACGTTGGATAAGGTAAATGAAGAGGCTCGGAGGTTGCACCAAGAAAATTCAGATGGGGCTCTGGGCCTTCCCAGGGCAATACCTCTGACTGAACCCAACCAGGACCTTGATGGGGATGGCCTTCTGTTACAGGGTGCAGCCAAGAAATGGGCCCAAATAAGGATTTGTAGTAGGGTCCAGAACTCAAGGTATCCAGGAAATCTGTATATAGAAATATGTATATAGAATGTCCTCACCCCCACAGGTCTGAACTGGGTGGGGGATGGGACTCCTGAAGCCGGGCCATGCTTTGAGCCAGGGGGATGGAGGAGATTTCCACCCAGGATGTAGCCGAGAGGCAACTCCCCCTAGACACAGCACTGTGTGAAAACTTGGAGATGGCTGGATCTGGGCAATGGGGGCCACACCTGCCCACAGCTAACCTGGCAACCCAGAAAAGCTGGAGGAATATGAAGTGCTTGCAGGTGTAGCCGATTGAGGGAGGAGTTGGAAATGAGGCTGCAGAGAAAAGATCTGCGTGGGGTATTTAAACCCAGGCACGGCAGCCATATCGCTCTCTTGAACCATGCGGCTGAGGAGTGGGGACCCTTCAGCCTGAGAGACAGAGGCAGGACCACGTAGCTTTGGGTGCCTTCCTTTGCCACGCGGCCTAGGAAGCAGGAGAGACTTTGCCTGGAAGGAAAGGGGTGAAAGGACTTTTGCTGGTAGGCCATGAGAAGGTGCGCATGGTTTTGGATTACCATGCTTTTGGATTAACCTGCCTTTGGATTAACTGGAGATCGCAGTGGCGACACATCGGATGGTGCCAGAACTGAGACTCTGCCTGATTCACGCTTCTACTTCTTCTCCTACGGTACCCTGAACTGGGAAAAGCGGGGGAAGGAAGGACTGTGGGTGTTTGCGGGTATTCTAGAGAACTTTAGTATTTTAAATGAGACCTTAAGTCATTATTCCAAGCCTGTATAACTTGTAAATAAATAATTCTTTTCCTTTTCACAAGTCTCTGGTATTGAGAGACATCTTTCCATTGGCGGCGTGCAAAACGGACCTAGAGCGGGGCTGGGGAATCGTTGGGTGCCCCGTCGGCCCATTTGCTCTGTAACACTTCCTCTCTTAGAGCATTATAAGAGATGACTCCTTGAGGGAATGGGGAAAGGCATCCCTGAGCAGAAAAGTCTGAGTATGGTACAGGCAGTGCAACAAAAATCCACCGAAGACCCCTCCCAACACTAGGAAACAGTGAAAGAGATCCCTGGGGATGGCAAGCAACTGCTGCATTTGAATTCCAAACTTTGGGCTCATTGCTAAACCACTGTATGAGGCTCTGAAGGGACCTGAATATACCACTCTAGAGTGAACAAAGAAGTGCACTCAGGCTTTTGAGTACCTGAGGGTGCACCTGACTTCTGCACTGGCTTTGGGGCTTCCAAACCTACTGAAGCCCTTTCAATAATATGTGCATAAGAGACAGGGCATTGCCCTAGGATGCTTAGTGACATTTGCAGTCCATTGCGTAATTATCAAGGAAACTAGATCACACTGTCCAGGGGTGGCCAGCCTACCTGAGGGCCGCGGCCACCTGCGAGCTTTTGCAGGAAGCTGAAAAGTTTTCCTTGGGACAGCCTATATCAGTTATGTGCTCCAGCAAATGTTGAGCCTGCTGGAGCAAAAGGGACATATGTGGCCCACTGCTGGAAGAATGGCAGGCACCAAGCCATTCTCAACAATCCCAATGTCTCCCTCAAAACTGTAAGTTAAAACCCTGGCTCTCTTCTCCCAGAGTCTGACTCAGCTACGCTAATACATGACTGTACTGAAATAACTGATGAAGCATATTCTAGCAGAATTGGTTTACAGGATCATCCTTTAGAAGAAGGAGATTGAACTCTCTGTGCAGATGGAAGCAGTTATATGGACAAAGGAAACAGAGAGGCTGGGTATGCAGTTGTGACTCTTAAAGGAGTAGTGGAGGCCAAGGCCTTGCCACTAGGAACTTCTGCTCAGAAAGCTGAACTGATTGCACCTACTAATGAGGGCCCTGGGATTGTTGCAGGAAAAGAGAGTAGATGTGTACACTGATTCAAGGTATGCTTTCTTGATTTTGCATGCACATAGTTTCATCTGGGAAGAAAAAGAACTGTTAACCTCCAAATAAACAGGAGATTAAGCATGCAGCAGAAATTTCAAAATTATTAGAGGCTGTTCAGGTACCTTTACAGGTGGCAGTTATGCACTGCCGGGGGCATCAGAAAGAGGACACTAAAATGGCTAGAGGAAACAATCTGGCTGATAAAGCAGCTAAAGAAGCTGCTAAAGGAGCGCTTTTAATGCCTTTGATACCCGTTCTGGACTTTCCACAATTTGACCCTGAATATTCGACTACAGACTTAGAGAAAGCTAAGGATTGGGGTTTTGATGAAGAAGGTTCTGATAGTAGATAGAAAAAGAATAAGAAAGGAGTGATACTGTTTTCCTGAACATTCGGTAGAGCCAGTCATAAAACATTTGCATGAGGCCACATACTGTGGAATAGACTTATTAACCACCTATGTCAAACTGGCTCAAAGATCAATGAATTTTTAGAGCTGTAAGAAAAGTAATTGCTAAATGTGTTATGTGCCAGAAGAACAACCCCAAGACAGATCCTCACTAAAGGAGAGAAAGAAAGCAATACTAAGGACAGTGTCAGCTTGAAAACTGGCAAATAGACTTTACTCGGGTGCCAAGGGTCTGAGAGTGGAAATATTTGTTAGTCTTTGTTGACATCTTTTTCAGGATGGATAGAAGCTTACCCTACTAGAATGGAGAAATCCTTGGAGGCTGTGAAAGCTTTACTGAAGGAAATAATCCCTCACTTTGGCCTCCCTGGCAGCATCCAGAATGATAACAGACCTGCTTTTATTTTAGAAATTACACAGGAGGTTAGTAACATTTTAGGAATCAAGTGAAGACTCCACATGGCATGGAGACCTCAGGCTTCTGGGAAGGTAGAGAAAATAAATCACACCTTGAAGAAAAATGTAGCCAAACTGTGTCAAGAGACTCATTTTCATTGGGATCAGGCCTTGCCTATTGCCCTGCTCAGGATAAGAGTGGCTCCTTGAAGTGGGATCCAGTTGAGTCCCTATGAAATTGTGTACAGGTGGCCATTTCAAGTCACAATTGGGGTGGGAGATATGTATATAGATCAAGAAATGAAGGTAAAAAATATGTATAACATTTAACTCAAACTTAGCTGAACAAATGACTTTGCCTGTATTAGGGACTTCTTCCCTATAGGTTCACTGCTTTTGTCTGAGCCAGGAGATAAAGTGCTACTCAAGACCTGGAGGACAGGATCTCCAGAGAGTCAACTAGAAGAAAAGTGGACTGGACCTTGGGACATACTCCTCACCACCCCCACTGTGGTGAAGCTGGAGGAATAAAACCTTGGATTCATCACACCAGGATAAAGCAAGCACCAGAGGAACAATGGACCACCAAGCCTCAAGAAAACCTGAAAGTCATCTTTTGGAAACAGTGACTTATGTTCTCATTACCTCCTTTTTAATCCCTTATTATGGACAACTTATTCCTTTCAAACAGGATGAAAATATTTGGGTATATGTAGCAAAAAATGTTTTGAATATTTCTGACTTTTATCTTGCAGGAGGAACTTATATCAAACAAACTTTCACTTCATGTCTTGTAGGTGTCTGTACTCCTTTGGAAAGCCTTAGAAATTATACTGTATTTAAGCCTATCAAAAAGAAAAGGATCTACTCTGATATTTATAATTGAGGACAAGTGGTGACTATAAAGGACAGGGAAATGTTTTCATTGAAAATCAATAATGTAGCCCCAGCTAGAGAGTGTGCAACTTTTGTCAACTGTACTAAAACTGTCTTGTGTTCTCAGCAGGTGTGTAGGTGAATTGCACCACCACCACTGACGTATCTTATGCTTATGTTCATGTTAAACTGCCAACAGGATGGTTTCTGATATGTGAAATGACTGCCCTTTCCTATGTTCCAGCAAACAGCTCTGGGGACCATGCTTTCTGGGAAGACTGACGATATTTATGCTTCAGAAACTTCACTTGACCTGAGTTTGATGGGATCTCTCCCTTACACCCAATTGTATCAGTGACTTACACCTCTTTAGCTCTGCTGAACATGTGTCTTTAACTATATTTGTAATACCAACATGGTAACTTATTTAAATAAATAAATAAGCAGATTAGCCTGCACTATGGCAAAAGCTTTGAATGCCACCTCACAAACGATCAGTGCTATTAGTCAAATAGTAGGACAAGTCAGAGAGGCAGTACTGGAAAATCGTGCAGCTATAGACTACATCTTTTAAGGCATAATCATAGATGTGACAAATTTAAAAGACTTTGCTGTTTTAACTTTACTGATAGTTCACAGCTCATAGAACATAAAGTAAAGCAAGTAAATGATGTAGTGTCTAATATAAAACAGAGAGAGGGATTTTTTGGTATTGACTTGCCTAAACCTCCTGGCTGCCTAGTATACAGTCATCCTTCACTACATCACACTTCACTTATTGTGGCTTCACTGTATCATGTTTTTTTTTTTTAATATCTAATTCTGTATCATGGAATTTTCTCAATATCAAGGGATTTTGTACTATATAGGTATTTATATAATAATTATGATTTAAATTATTTTTACCTAAAAAATTTAAAACAATACAAAAAATATAAAAAATGTTAATTCAAACATATTAGAATATTAAATAAAAATAAAATACAGTATGTATTTCATCAGCAGATGAGTATCATACTGCACGCAATGGAAATTCAGTACACCACTACTGCTTGCCCAAGTTTGCCAAAGTGAGGTTGTACATGGCACACTATTGGCTGATGGAATGGAAAGTGACCAACCACAGCACTGTGTTCCGTGCTCTGATTGGCCCAGTGACTGTGGCACTGATTGGCCCAGTGACTGTGGCACTGGTCTGTTTGCTCTCCCGCACTGTTCCCATATGTTCAACATCTCTCCTTGTCACTTCACATCAACGTCTGATAGCTGCACATAATGTAGCTCTGTGGTGTTGTGTTTTTGTGAAATTTTCATAAAAATTTGAATTTATTTCAAGCCCTATGATGCCACCCAAATGTTCTGCACCTTCTAAGGCTTCTGCAAGTGAACCCAAGTGCCAGAGGAATATGCTTGCCATCAAAGA